>VDFB02370627.1:0-218608 GCA_007258455.2 Sequoia sempervirens | reverse complement strand
GCTCATGAATGAGGTACTAAAAGAATTTCTGGGAAGTTTTGTTATTGTGTATTTAGATGATATTTTGATTTTTAGTAAGACGTTGGATGAGCATCTGATGCATATTTGGTGAGCCTTTGAGAAGTTAAGAGAAGAGAAACTACTGATTAATCTGAAGAAGTGCAGTTTTGTGAAAAAGGAGTTAGTGTACTTGGGGTTTGTAGTCTCAGCAGAAGGTCTCAAGATGGACCCAGAGAAGGTGAAGGCTATTTTGGAATGGCCTACCCCAAGAACTGCTACCAAGGTGAGATCTTTCCATGGTTTGGCTAGTTTTTATAGAAATTTCATTAGAAACTTTAGTAGTATTTGTGGACCCCTGACTGAAACAATGAGAGGGGATAGAAAAGAATTCAAGTGGAGCACTAGAGCGGCAAAAAGTTTTGAACTGTTGAAGCAGAAGGTGACAGAGCAACATGTTCTAGCCCTCCCAAATTTCAACAAGGTGTTTCAGGTGGATTGTGATGCCAGTGGTTGTGCCATTGGAGCAGTGTTGAGCCAAGAAGGTAAGCCCATTGCCTATTTCAGTGAAAAGTTAAATGATGCCAAGAGAAAGTATTATGTATATGATCAAGAATTTTATGCAATAATTCAAGCATTAAAGAAATGGAGACATTATTTGTTGCCGAAGGAATTTGTTCTATACACTGATCATCAGGCCTTGCAGTACCTAAATAGTCAGGGAAAATTAAATCAGAGGCATATGAAATGGGTAGAGTTTTTGCAGAGTTATACCTTTGTTTTGAAACATAGGAGTGGGAAGTCAAATAGGGTTGTAGATGCCTTAAGTAGGAGGCATACATTGATGACAAAGATGCAGATTGAAGTGGTTGGGTTGAATGAACTTAAGATACTATACGTAGAAGATCCTGATTTTGCAGAGGCTTGGAAAGCTTGCATGAACCCGTTACAAAGGGATAGACAAGGTGGCCGACGGCAATCCGTGATGGCATGTTATTTAAGCGGGAAATAATTGTGTATTCTCGGGAGGAGTTCCATGAGAGAGAACCCGATAAAGGAGAAGCATAGTGGAGGAATGGCAGGACATTTTGGTCGGGATAAGACCATTGCCATTATCAGTGAGCATTATTATTGGCCTCAGTTGTCACAGGATGTGAAAAAGTTTGTACAAAGTTGTAGGGTATGTCAGATGGCTAAAGGAGTGAGTCAGAATACAGGCTTATATCAGCCCTTACCTGTACCAGAGAGGTCGTGGGAGGATATAAGTATGGACCTTGTTCTTGGTTTGCTAAGGACACAACGAGGGAATGATTCAATCTTTGTGGTGGTTGATAGGTTTTCGAAGATGGCACATTTCATTCCATGTCAGAAGACCCATGATGTAGTCCACATTGCTGACTTGTTCTTCAAATAGGTGGTGAGGCTACATGGTCTTCCAAAGAGTATTGTTTCAGATCGTGACACCAAATTTGTGGGGTACTTTTGGAGGACCTTGTGGAAGAAGCTGAAGACAGAGTTGAACTTCAGTTCTGCACACCATCCACAAATAGATGGGCAGACAAAGGTTGTTAACAAGAGTCTGGGTAACCTACTGAGAAGTTTGGTAGGAGATAAACCCAAGGAATGTGACTTGATCTTACCATGGGTAGAATTTTCTTACAACAATTCTGTCAATAGAAGCACTGGTAGATCACCATTCTAGATTGTGTATGGAGGTATCCCCAGAACAGCTCTAGAATTGAGGAAGATGGACCAAGAGAAGAAAATAAGTGCTGAAGTCGAAGATTTTGCAGAACACATCAAGGATATACATGAGAAGGTAAGAGAACATATTAACAAGATGAATATGCAGTATAAGGCTAAGGCGATCAAGAGGAGGTATAAGGAGTTTCAGATTGGTGATGAAGTGATGGTCCACTTGAGGAAAGAAAGGTTTCCAGTAGGAACATATAACAAATTGAAGATGAAGAAGTTCGGTCCCTGTAAAATTTTGAAGAGGCATGATTCGGGAATGCATATGAGGTAGAGTTGCTAGATGGATTCAACATTTCCCCTATGTTCAACATTTCAGATTTGACAGAGTATCATGAAGGTAGCGCAGAGGAAGTACCAATGATGGAACAGTGTGGGATTCCTGCACCTACTTCAGAAAAGGAGGAGATTGAAGAAATCCTGGATAGTCGTGTAGGAAGGAGTACTAGGAACAGGCAGTATGAAGAATATCTAGTGAAATGGAAAGGAAGGCCTGTTGAAGACTCATCTTGGCTTCTAAGGAGAGTTGACCGTTTGGGTTTTCTCAACCATCTAAGATGTGACAGGGTCACTTCTCAAATTACCTGGGTGTCTGATGCAGGAGCATCCAGTGGTGTAAGGGCAATCTTGCATCACCCAAAAATAGTTAAATTTCAAGTTTCTCAGTTTTTAGATGTTTTACATTTTTGGATACCCTTTTCCTCATAATGAAATTCCCAATTTATGGTTTTCATTTGTATTCCTGGGTTGAAAGATATTGCTGTTTTAGTTTCCTAGATTTGCACCTAAAAATCTTTCGAGTTAGATTTGAGGCACTTAGAGTTCCCGGATTGGCCTTGAAACTTGCCAAAATCAGCGTAGCAATTTTGAGTGTGTTCTTGACTTGAGACCTTTCCAACGGTTCGGTTCGAATCGGAGTCCCGGATCAAAAGTTATGGCCCCGGGATGTTGGCACTTTCTAGAAGATACAATTGCAAATGTTCTTTTGAAATTTGAACTTCAAGTTGTAATTTTTCGGCGCCAAACCGCCTAAACTCAAATTTGAATGTTGTTTTGGCTCCAAACTAAAGAGGAGCTTTATTTATGGGCGGGTTTCTAATTTTTGGGTAACTTTTTGGGGACAAGCTCGCATATTGCGAAAGGGTGATTATGTAGCTTTCTGTAACTTGCATGTGTTGTAGAACTTGGGGATTTGAGATCCTCTGCATGTAAGAAGCTCCATTTTCTAAATAATAGAATTATTCTCTTGTTTGTGGGTTATTTTCTAAGTCTCGGGTTGTGCCCTCATCAAATTCATTGTTTCCCGTCATCACCCCTTTCATCACTATTAATTAAATAATTTTCAATTATTTGATTTTAAACTAACTCATTTCCCATATTAATGAAATAAATTTTAATTATTTCATTATTTCATTGTTTTCCCTCATCACCTTTAATTAATTAATTAAAATTATCTTCTCTCATCCACTTTAATTAAATAATTATTTAATTAATTCTCAATTATTCTTCCATCCCATAATTAAATAATTTTTAATTATTTAATTAAATATTGCATTATCTTATGATCCACATAATTAAATATTTTTAATTATTTAATTAAAATCATGCATTCTCCTCATTCGTAATTAAATATTTTTTTAATTATTTAATTATCTAATTTTATTCCTCCAAAATTAAATAAATTATTTAATTTATTAAGTTTGCACATTCGTCTAAAATAAATAAAATTATTATTTTATTTATTTTGCTAATTATATCATTTTCTATCTTTATTCTTCCAAAGCCTTTACATTTAGTGAACCCTCTAAATACCTAAGTTGCTAAATTTAGTGAGCGAACTAAACTTCACTCCACTTCATCCCTCCATGCATCCTCATGCATGATCATCTTGATCTCTCATCAATCTGAGCATCCGTCAATCTCATTTTACATCTCACACCATTGATCCAATATCTTGAAACCTATAAATCATTCATCCTTTGATCATTCAATCCCTCCTCAAATTTGAAGCCTAGAACAATACTCAATTTGCATCACTCTTTTGCTTAACAAGGTTATGCTAAGTTTATGAGCAATCCACAATATCATACTAAAAAAACATAATCTTATACTTCACAATGGAGTAAGGCTAGGCATTTTGGTGGAGGTAAAGTAGGTCAATTTATTTGATTTATGTTCTTATTTGATTGCTTTCATTTGGATATTGCACATGCTCTATTGAGATTAGGTCTATTTGATCATTGAATTGGATTATTGATTTGATTTCTATTTGCTTGAATTCATTGATCATTCGATTTATTCCCATTCATAGGTTGTGATTAGAGTCTCTTTCTTTAGATCTTTATGAGTTGGGACCTTTTTTGAAATGGACCTCTAGGGAAGATACCCCTCCAAGATATTCACAAATCTAAATCGTGTATTACATGGTAATTATTTGAACAAACAATGTGCGTACAAACCTTTACTTCTCTTACAATAGGCTATTCTTCACCTCCCTTGTCATTCACTTCTTTTTCATATTGTTTTTCCTTAATGATTGTCCCTTATACTTTATGAGTTATGACCTTTTTGGAATAGACCTAGGGAAGGAATTTATTCACATATGTGCATTCAATACTCACACAAACACACACACACACACACACACACACACACACATATATATATATATAATATATATATATATATATAATATATATATATATATATAATATATATATATCACACACAGACACACACATACACACATATATATTAAGTCATTCAATGATTCCTTAAAGTGTTCTCAACATCATACATTGATATGAAGTGCTATGCATGGTGACCTTAGTGATAATGGCTATGTCAAATGATAATTCTTCACACAATCAAGGTATCTATAAGTTTTGAAAAGCATAAGGTGACTACCATACATGATACCAAGAATAATAAATAGACAATCTTTCAATTTGTACTCATACATATCTAGATAAATTTCACATGAATAACAACAAAGTCATATAGTATGGATAAAGACCAAAATTATAGTAATATTTCTTTTAACTTATTTATATGTGACCTATAAAGGCTTCTATATATCTTTACTAAAATCATTAACTAGTGAACTTAGATATATTATGTCAAGAATAATGTTGATGATAACTTTGTAGATTTCAACATTTATAATACTTACATGTTATTCAATCCACCTTACTATTGCACAATGGGGTTTCCTAGGTCAATCTTGAAGTGTTAAATGTGTATGCATATATTTTTACATTAATATCCAAGATATATGAATGTTGTTCAACGTCCTAGGAGAAAGAATAGCTCTAAAATAAGAGCACAAAAGACTTTACCAATTTGTTATACACTATTCTTGAGTCGGTATATTACAAAATAATAATATTCCCAAAGGTCCTTTACTCATTATTCTCCAACACACACATAGATTACACCCATATTTTTCCCTAATCAACCTCATAAATATTATACATTAAATTCATACAAATAGATAAATAGATTAAATATCTTATAATAATTTTAAATATAAGAGATATTTTGCATGAGATATTTTGATATTTACCCATAACAAAAACAAAAGCAAAGAAACACATACACATTCAATTCAAAATGGGTACAAACAACATACAATAATGGAATCTATTGCCACACTAATGGTATATTGTCATTCTTTCAGTCAAATGGTTGAGAAGTTATCTGGGGATTTTTTATACATGCATTACATATAAGAGAGGGATTTTTCTCAACATTAATTTTGAGGTTTTCAATCACTTGAATTTTAATTTCATCTCAAGTCCAATTTTTTGCACTCTAGTTTATTTAATGGTTGTGATGCAGGAGGAGCCCTCAAATATCACTCAATCAAAGGTAGGAAGTTATTTTAGCAGAGGGAAAGGTGTAAATTTTTAATAGGTAAATGAAAAAGTCTCAAAGGACGGATTCTTTTTTGCTATATTTTTGAAGTTTATTTTCTATGGTTGAGATTTTTTCTAGGTGAATTTTGACAAAATATGGTGTAGGTTTAGTATGAATTTAATAGAACGGAATTTTGTTTGATATGTTGAATAATTTATGGCTGGATTTTTCTCTTTGCTCCATAATTTTATGAATTTAGTAGAGATTCACTTGATTGTCATTTAGAATAAAATTTAAGCATTATTCTTCTTTTTAGCTACCTTAGTTTTTTTTACCTATAGAGATCTAGGAATTTGGCAAAGATACATGTAAAATCTTGTTTTTGAAGTTTTTCCTTCTTAACTTTGTTTACTTTCTAGAAAGGGTTTTAATATGTCTTATATTTATGTAATTAGCCTTCATTATGGCTTAGTATGAAGTCTTTTTATTTGGTTTGATTGTCTTCATAACAAACCTAGCAAGCACAATGTAGATTCAAGGAAAAAATATAGAACAGAGTTGTTAAGGGGACAATACAATGCATTTTTTTGTGTCTTATTTTTATCTTAAAATTAAAGAGCCAAAAGTAAGCAATAAAAAGTGTGAAATATACTTCAAATGGAGTATTTGTTGATTTATTAAAGTCATTATAGTTTCACTCTCATCTATTTCATTACAAGTGGTGCAAATTCATGTAAATATAACTTAGAATGGATAGGATGTTGTAAACCCAATTGTAGAATTAGTGAGCATAGTATTGTTCTAGAGTATATTGGCCACTTGATATATAACAACTGAAGATGTCAAAGTGACTAGTTATAAGGTAAAGGATACAAAATTTGGGGTTCAAGTAAAGGGAATGTGTACCTACACCCTTAACACACATCTCAAGTAGCCTACATTTGAATGCAATATAGTTGGTACCCTTGTTTATATACTTGTGTATCTTATTTGAAAATGATGTTTGAGTACCCATATCCCAAGGCCCGTGTGCTACAATCACAAGGAAATGGAAGCTTGCATTCAAGTTCAAGGAACTTTGTCATCAAACCCTCATACACATCTCATGATCTGATTATATTTGAATGTAATAAAGATTTATCTTGATTTTATAGTGTCCATATCCAACATGTCTTGTGCATTTTAACATAAGTTTGTAGGAAAGCTAATTTGGGATTTTATTTTAATCTAAAATGATAAATAAAATTTGTATACTCTTATAAGAACTATTTCAAATTGTCCCTACATATAGTAAATTTGACATGTTATTCAATATAAATTTCAAAACATTTTTATCATAAAAAAACTTCAAGTAAGTATTAAGATTCTAGAAAATGAAATGTAACTAAGAAACTCTGATGTATCTGAAGTTGTAGAAGCTCTTTGAATTTGATGTATTCCATCAAGGACAAAGTTGATGCAAGTTTTTTTTTTTTTTTTGAACTCTAGTAGTTAATATTTATATGACTTGTAACCTGAAATATTAGATGTCAAGATGATTTCATTTTTAGTTGTTTGAAAAAAAATCCTTTCCAAAAGCATAGAGAAGAAGAGGCTAAGAAAAAAGTTATATAAAAATTGATCTTTATTCACACTTATATTTTAGTTACTATGATATTTAATTTGATTATTTCAAGGATACTTGAGATATGAACCATTTTTCTTCGAATTTAGAGAGAGCATGATGAAGCAACTCAATTGTATAAAGATTTTGCATAAAATTTCAACAGAGATGATGTTCCTAGTTGGAAAAAAAATGTGAGAGGGAGGAAAATAAATCCTAATAAGCATCTGAAATCAAATTATGAAGGTTTAAATTGAACTCCTCAATGTTTGTGTTTTTGACTAATTGATTTATTGATGCTTTCATTAGTAAATGGTCTCGTTAGATAGTTTTGCAATGGGAGGTGAATCATCCAAAAATGGGTCATCTAGTTCAAAGTAAGAAAGTAAGTGACTTGATTATGTAATACCATTATTTAAACCTTCTTTTCTATCATGATAGATTTTATTATATGTGCAAAGTTTATATGTTCATGATGGGATCCCAATTTATTTTAGCAACAATTATTTTGTTAATATTCTAAATAGACAAAGGATGATATTATATATTGCAACTTGTATTCTCATTAGTAACAATTGTAGTTTTAAATGAATACTCATACATGAAAATTCTATTCAAAGGAGTGTGCAAAATTCTACCAATTTTTGTCTAGAATGTTTTAATTATGGCTTAATATTGGTTCTACATTATATATTATCTATTATGAAATCAAAACCATATACCATATATACGAACAAGCTAAGTATCATTGAATCAAATATTAGTATTCTCTAGTTGGGATGGATATTGAAATTTAGCAAAGAATAGATATATGTGTCATAGCTCATTTTTATACCATAATTTTTTTCCTTGCAAATTTATGTCCTAATTCAACTATTATCTTCTACATTATGATTTCCCACTTTTCGTTTCATAAGCATTATGGTAAAAAAATTATAAAGAACAAAGTTATAGCAATAGTTACTCTTTAAGAACAACAAGTTTGTTGACAACCCTTGGGGTTAGCTCACTTGATCTTGGCTATCATTTTAGGTATCCCAGGTCATGGGTTCAACTCCTGATTTTCCTATGGTGTGGATGAGGTTTTTTTGCACATCACTCGAGAAGTTATAGGGGGCTTTCCCTATAAAGATCTAAGCTCCAAGTCATTGGACTAAACTCTCGGTTCCTCTTGGCAAAAGAAAAATAAGTTTGTTAACAATTTATAGGTCATGAAAGAGGATGGTTTCACCTTGTCCAATATTTATATCATTGGGAATTACACTATGTATCTATGTCCCTTGCTGATAGAAAAATTATAATATTTTCTATTTTTTTAGCATGAATTTTTATTGCATATCTCATGTTCTATGGAGACATAACCCCACCCCTTGGACCTTGCTCCTATTTTCTATCCTACTTGCCATGTAGTCTTTCTAGGATTTGGGTGTATTTTTATGCATCCCCTCTTTGCATTTATGTGTTTCCTTGTTCTCCAAAGTATGGTGGTTATGACATGTGTGATGGTAGAGAGGAAAAACTAAGCTTTCTATGTGTGTGATGATTTTTTTCCTTTAATTATATTATTGTACAAAGGTTAGGTTTAAGTAATTTTGATCAAGAGACACATACCTCTTCCATCAACTTATAAATTTCCAAAAAAATATCTAAGGATATTATCATCTAAACAATTTGCTCAATCTTAGGTGGTTTTCATGCATCTATAGTCAAGAATCTATCAATTTCCTTCAACTACCATTCTAAATATTTAGATCCTCTACAAATTATAGAATTTTTTACAATGGTTATGTGTAAGCTTTAAGGAAATTCACTACACATGTTATTGGTTGTCTCCCTTTTGTTAGTGTGAATATTTAATCTATTCACTATACTTAAGTGTACTTAGGTTGATGAGGTTAGACAACATCTTGTCTAACCAAATGTGCAACATTTAAACCTCTAGAGGTTACCAAGCTATTTGGTAAACCTCATGAGCTACCTTTTTTGAGGTTGGAAGCATTTAAGCATTTCCATCTCACCTCAAACGTCACTCAACACTTGACACACAAAGTTGATGACTTGGCCATAGAGGTTGTTGGTTTGCACACTTCAAGTGTTCCTAAGGTTGACACCTATAAAAAACTTGTCTACTCTTTTGTGCCACTTCATGGGGCACTTGCCAATCCATCTCATAAGTGGATTGCCTCATCCTTGCCTATATAAGTAAGACTTTGTACTCATTGTAATTTGGATCATCTAAATACAATATTACATTGTTCACTTATACTTATCATTTTATCTCCCAGATCCTCTTAGTTTCTAATGACGAAGATATAGGACAAAAGTGTTCAAATCGATTGTATTTATTTTGTTTTAATTCCTCTTCGTGTTAACAATCTATAGGAAAGAGCGAATCGACCCCACCATTATTTCAAATTTGATTTTTTTTGTGTTTTGCAAAGGCATTAACACTGATTTGAGGTGCAATATCTTTGTTGTGGCAGACCCCAAATCACAACAGATTCATGAAAGATATTTGGAATCACCTCTGCTCTTTTCCCATTGTGCATTTGCACAGTAGGAACCTAGACTTGGCATCTCATTGCAGTTGTGCTCATTCCTGTCATTCCATTTGAGATCATGTTGCTCAATAGGGGATAAAGAGGGGAAATTTCCTATCACACAAGGAAGAGGAGGTTTGACCTGTGTTGGACCCATGTTGGAGATTTTGTTGGGATTAAGGTATCTCATCCTTAGAGTCTCAACATGGTGAATTATTTTTATTTAATTGTTGCATAATTATTTTTTCCTAAGTTATTAGCTTCCTAAGTTTTCATTCATATTTGTGGGACCTCTTTGTGAGGTGGCATCCTACATGGTAGGTGATGAGATGGCATAATCCCTAGTTTTAGGAAGTTGGAACTCACTTGGAAGATGCTATATTTTTGGGGAGATGTTGTCATATATTTCCATTTTGGAGTGGAAATTGATTTGGCAATTTCCTTTGTGGAACTGAAGAGTCTTGGTTTGCAAATTCTATTATGGATTGGAGTTGTATTTTAGCAGCTGAAATTTATGGCGGAGTTCACATTTTTTAAGTGGTGTGAGGTAAGGAAAGCACCTATTCTTGGTTATTGTAGTTTCTATGTTGAACTTACATTGTATTTGGCAAGATGACCGTTATAGATGAGATAGGTGTTGTTGCTTTTGGAAGTTGCTATGTGCAATGCTTCATGGATTAGCAAGTTATTTTTTTTGACACAACTTACCTCTTGGGATTTGATGTTGGTTTTGGAAACCATGGGACCCTACCTTTTCATGTTGAGCTCTATTTATATGTTGGTGCCTTAGTACGTTTTGTGAGACAGGTTGAAGATTTTTAGAGACATCGTTATGCTACCAGAATTATTCTAGAAAATGGTGTAGTAGTGTGAAAACTCTTGAAGAGCATAGCTCTGAGATTGTATTGTAGTAGTAGTTGTTGTTGTTGATTAATACAATTGAGCTGAGTGTTTAGAGTGTGGGTTTTTTCCCAAAAGGGTTTTCCCACGTATATGTTGTGTTATGATTTTATTCTATTTTGAATATCTATTTATGTGTTTTTAGATGTGCATATGAATCTGTAAATGTTAATTGGTTTAGAATTTTTTACAACTCTCTCCTGATAGATTCAGTGTAGGAAACAGTTCATGCCACCCATGTTTCCTTTCAGTTGGTATCAGAGCCTGATCACCTTTGATCTCAGTTGTGGGGTTTGTTGGGTTTTTTGTACTAATCTAGGTTTTAGTGGGAGTTTTACAAAAGTGGTTTTCTTGATATCCTGTTGCAGAAAAAGATGGAAAGCACATCTGGAAGAATTGAGATGGAGAATGATTATTTCGGTGAAGCATTGGTTGCAACTTTGGCAATGCAGACATCAAAACATGTGTGGTTAATTGATTATGGGGCATCTTTTCACATGACATCACATAGAGATTGGTTCTCGAAATATGAAGAATATGATGGTGGATAGGTGTATCTCAGTGATGATTCTCATCTAAAGATAGTTGGACGTGGAAGAGTCAAGATACAATTCCAGGATGGTAGAGTGAGGGGAATTGATGGTGTGTTGCATATCCAAAGTTTGGCACGAAACCTACTTTTAATGAGTAAATTGAATGGTGCGGGTGTGCAAGTTGTCTTCTTGAGTGGAGGATGTAAGATGACTAGAGGAGCTATGGTTTTTGCTAGAAGAGTTCAGATAGGAACCCTGTACAAGCTAGATGCATGCACGGTATAGTGCAATATTTATTCTGACAATTCAAAGAAGAAAAATTCAGATTCTTCATCCTCATCATTGAATAAATAAGTGAAGAAATTTGTTGCATCTACTTCCGATGGTTGTGCTTTCTGGGTACCATAGGGTGCTAACTCTTTGGAGATGAAGCTACCAGTGGAGAGGATGATGTTATGGCACCAGAGACTTGGCCATATTGGTGAGAAGGGTCTCAGAACCTTGAAATATAAGAGCCTTGTAGAAGGCATTGAAGATTGCAATCTTGAGTGAAACACTTCTGTGAACATTATATCTTTGGTAAACAAAACCATGTGCAATTTTAAAAAATTTCTCATAAGTCTTTTGGGGTTTTGGACTATGTGCATTCTGATTTTTCTGGTCATGTGAATGTTCCTTCGTTATCAAAATCTATATATTTTATTTCTTTCATAGATGATTACAGTAGAAGGAAATTTATTTATTTTCTCATAAGAAAATATGAAGTCTTCAATCGGTTTAAGGAGTTTAAGGCCTTGGTAGAAAATCAAACTGGTAGAAAGATAAAGTGTTTGAGGACTGACAATGATGGTGAGTTTTTTTTCATAGAATTTGATAAGTTCTATAAAGAACATGGGATTGAAAGGCATAAGAAAACCCCATATACCCCTCAGTAGAATGGAGTTGCAAAGAGAATGAACATGACATTGATGGAGAGGGCTAGGAGTATGCTAATTGTAGCTGACCTTGAAAAAAAGTTCTAGGCTAAAGCTATTGCCACTGCATGTTATCTAGTAAACAGATCTCCTACATCAGCTCTTGTTGATAAGACACCTATGGAGGCATGGTTGGGCAAGAAGCCCTCATTGAGACATCTTCATGTGTTTGGTTGTGAGGCATATGCTCATGTTCCAAGGGAGAAAAGGTCGAAGATGGAAAACAAGGTTGTCAAGTGTATCTTCATCGGATATGGTAATGGTGTGAAAGGGCACAAGCTTTGGGATTCAGTGGCTGAAAAGGTTCTCTACAGTCAAAGTGTTATCTTCAAAGAGATGAAACCTTCTTCCACTATTTTGTAGCCTACAAAAGAACAAAAAAAGATGTGGTTTAGCTTCCTCTTGACTCTAAGAAAGTTAAAATTGAAGGCCATAATGGACCTGATGATGAAGAGAACTTGAGAAGCTCAGAAATTTCTGAAGAAGATGAATAATCTCAACCTCAACTAGTGAGGAGGTCTACACATGAGATGCGACAACCAGATAGATTTGGATATTCACCAGAGAGGTTTAGATATTCATTGTTGGATTCAAATTGTGTTTTTGCTTTGATTGCTAACACTGATGAGCCTAGGACTGTTAGAGAGGCTATGGTTGTGGATGATGTAGATTCCTAGTTGAAAGCCATGACAAAGAAATGACTGCATTAAAGAAAAATGATACTTGGGATCTAGTACCTTTTCCTAAAGGACGTAAACCTGTTGGTTGTAAATGGGTGTTCAAGATAAAGACTAAGGCCACAACATAGCAATTTCATCTACTAATGCAGAACATGGCTACGACCTTGGACATTCTTCCACAGAAGCTCTTTGGCAACATTTTGGGAATGCTCGACCAGTATTGGAGCTAACATGTATTCCTTTCATCCTAGTAAATCTCCAACGGCTTCCATAAGTCATGATATGCTCATCCACATGTGCCATAATGCCCTCTTCCACCTTTTGAATTGATAAATCTGGTTATCTTGCTTTGATGTTTTCACATAAACATAGCATGGTAACATTAACGTCATTATGTTTTTGATAAGGTAAGAAAAATTTAGAGGGTGTTGTACCCTACACAGAGAGCCACAAGGGCTAGTAAAGTTCAAGACCAAAAAAATCAAAATACTAAGACAAAAAATAAACACATCGGACCAATAGCAGACAGACGAAAAAATAGACCAACAACAGACTAACTAGCATTTTCCCAGTTCTTAGATAGAAGATTAACAACATCATCCCCAACCCATTCCTGGCCATCTTTGGCATTCTTCTTGTTCATTTCATCCTTCATAACTACCAATAGGGTGTTGGTAACAAAGTGGACCAACTTGATAGTGAAATAGGTCAATCCATAGAATTTTTTGTCCAAAATTTCCATTCTTTCCTGCAACACATGAAGCTCCTCCCCATAATCCGCAGTCTTCATAGTATCAACACGCTTCATGTCCAACGGGTCCGAGGATTGGGAAGCCAAGTTCTCCTTCTACACTTTGCTAATATCAGGAATGGAGTGGGGCCCTCCAACATACTCCTCCTCATTCCCAGACTCCTCATCCTTGCAATCTTTGTTGTCAGACCACTCCTCTTTTGAATCCAAGTCATTAACCTGCACTTTCTTGTTATTCTTAGCCAACCTACTAGATCTCTTAATGACGGTATTGCCACCAGTCACCACTGTAGCCACAAGCACTATGTCCCCCTTAAAATCCTTACCCACCACATTTTTACCTCTGTTGTCCTTGGTCAGAGGCTCCATCAAACCCTTCGCTTCCTCCTTACCTTTCTTCTTCGAGGTGGGTTTGAAAGCAGTCTTGGTAGGGGTCAACTTGAGCTCACAGAGACTAGCCGCAACACTAGTCTAGACAACACCCGCATTCCCCTTAAGCTTCTTAGCAACGGGTTTAGGCTTATGTGTATTAGTAGAGACCGGATGATTTTTTTCTGATGGGGCCTTTTGACTCGGCTAGGGATATATTGGTCACAACGGGAGGCTCAATTTCCTCAATACGGACAATAGAAATGGGTTTGGGCAGGCATAACACAAGATGGAAGTGGTAGAGACTCAAAATGAGGCCTTGGTGGAGTGGCGAGGGAGGAGTATCATTAGGATTTAGGCCAGCAGCCTCAATGCATTTTCCAATAGAACTCTCTAAATCCATTAGAAGGAAGAAAGGAAATCTTAACAAAATTTTATGTCGGAGGTGGTTTAAAAGAGGGAAATGGTAGAAGTAGTAAGTTTTGTACCTACCTTCCAGAGTCATGTACTTCATAAGGGCCAGACAGACATGGTTCCAAGGCTGTGGAAGAGCCTCTCTCTCAAACCTTGATTGGTTATGAACCATATTTTCATTCCCCACAAAAAATGTGTTCATACTTTCATTATCCTGGGCTTTTGTATGGTTCAGATGCTTAATACCAGAACACAGAAGCCTCGTCGCTTGTGCTATCACTTCCTCATTCACTTCAAAGGAAATACCACCCAAAGGCATGCGATAATATTTTCAAGAGTTCACGAACTGCACAAACAAATTAGGGTCGTGGCCCACCAAACTCTCCATTAGGAGAGCTAGACCGCCTTCAACACATATGTGCCACACTAGCAAATATTTGCAAAAAATTTCATAGTTTTCGAGCTCTATTTGCACCCTAACACCACCCGTAATGTCACTCTACACATGGAATAACCAGAAAACCTGTAAAAGAAAAAGGTTAGAGAAAATTGTAAGGTGAAAATTCACCCACACATTTAGGATTTTAAGCCAAACAAAGCAGCCTTGGGTAATCAAAGCAATGTACAGGTTGCACGCTTGAGGAGATAATTCCCTAAAATAAATCTTTGCAAATTCATAAATGAGGATCTCCAAACACTTACGGGTAGGTAAGCAGGACATGATGGGAATGGAAGGTTTTCCTTCCATGTTGTTTTTGCACAGAAACCAAGGCAAGATGGCCACGGGGCCAAATTTAGAAACACCTAAGAAGTTGGCTTTTAGAAGCAGAGACAAAATAGCGAAAAGGATAGAACCAATTAGGAACTTGATCTCATAATTATTAGTCACATCAATATTAAAATCAAAAAAATTGAAAATACAATGGCTTAGCATGATCCCCAAAAGGAGATTGCGTAAGGTACAACCCTGCCTGGCCATAATCACAAAGTATCTGCCATAATTCCTCATGATATCCCTTTTAAAAATGGACTTCGCCTCATTATTCAAAATTTTCCACTTGTAGGCCACCTCAGCATTAACACCTGTCCACATAGACCATAAGACAAGCATGTGGATCCGCCATGAAACCCATAAAAGTGCTTGATTAGATATTATCATGGATCAAGTAAGGGCTCTGCTCCTTCAGGATTAGACCTTGAATGTCTGGTGGTAGGTTCCCCAAATTATGCCAGCACTTAGAGAATTTCCAATGTGTGCCAAAGTTGTATAAGGCATCAACCACTTGATTGCCCTCCTGATAAATGTGGGTAGCTATCTTTAAATTCAACTTAGACACGAAGAGCCTTATGTCTATTAAAATTTCTTTAGTACTCCACCATAGTAATCGATAAAAGTTAACAACATCAATAATAGACTTAGAATCACCTTCGATATGAAGGTTCTCAATACCCATATAAATAACCAACTATAAGCCCTTAAGCAACACTCTAGCTTCCACAATCATAGAAGAATGGATACCGATTCCCCCAGAGTAACTAGCCACAAAATTTCCTTTGCAATCTTTGATAGCACCTCCTATGCTAGCTCTGCCCAAGTTTCCTTTAGCTACCCCATCAAAATGAAGTTTATACCAACCACTATCTAAAGGCTTCCATATAGTGTCTCTTCTAGCCAGGGATCTAGATTTGTCATAGGAGCTTGCATCCAGGTTCTGATGCCAAGATTTGGCCATAATAATTTCCCTCTCAGTCGGACCTCTATCCAGGTTTTTCACATTGAAGAGTGAAATATTTTCCGCAATGAGCTAAGAACCAATACCAAAAACCTCCTTCGAACTCATCTCAATTTTCCTAAAAATCCTATTGTTTCTCTCTTTCCATAAGCACCAGCAAATAATGGGGGGAACCTGGTTCCAAATTTCACAAGGTAAAGGGTGGAAAAAGGGTCTAGTCCAGCTTAAGATAAAGGATCTAATATCTTGGCACATAATCCATTGAATTCCCAAACGTTCTATAGTTAGCTCCCACACACCAACAACAAACGGGTAGTGTAACAACAAATGGTCCACCAATTCTCCATTGCACTTGCATAAAAAACATTTGTTGGGAATCTAGAATCCCCTTTTCCTCAAACTATCCTGAGTTAGAATCCTGTTATGGCAGACAGTCCACCAAAAGAAGTTAACTTTCGGGATCATGTGTCGATTCCAGACCCTCTTCCAAAGATCAAGGACAACACCCTGGTTCGTTAGCAAATTGTAAGCCGATTTAACTAAAAGATCTCCCTGCTTATCATGAGTCCAGAAGAACTCATCCCCCAAGTTGGTTGAAGGAAGTCTAGTAAGGGAGAGCAACTCTTGCAGGGTCTTGGAAAGGAAGCTTAGATCAAGGGATAAAGGGTAGAAAAGGGCCAAATAATTCCATTTCCTAGCACCATGAGGGCCAAGGAGGTAATCACTAATATAAACACCAAAGAATTGTTGTGCCAACCTCATAAGATTCCTAAATTCAAAGCTTTCCATAGGGGTATCAAGTAACCATGGGTCCTCCCAGAATCCGATTTTATTACCATTACCAATCTTCCATTTTATCAAAGTCCTCAGCAAACCCTACAGGTTGCAAATACTCCTCTAGGCCAAAGAACCCGAAGGGTGAACCTCTGAGAGGCAGTCAATCAAAGGTTTGTTTTGAAGATACTTAGCATTCATAATCTTGCACCAATCCTTTCTATTCCTCAATTGGTCCCAACCCACTTCGACCATTAAAGCTTTATTGTTATTAGAGACAGTCCTAATCCCAAGCCCACCACAATGTTTAGATTGACAAACTTTGTCCCATTTAACCAAAGAAAATTTCTTCTTTTCCTCGGTCCTAGAACAAAGGAAATTCCTTTGAATTTTCTCAAACTTCTCAGCAATATATCTGGGAATCTTGAAAATGGAGAGGAAGTAGACAGGGATACCTTGAAGAGCAACAAATAGGAGTTGTAGTTTACTAGCATGGCTAAGGATGGAGCCTTTCCACCCAGCCAATTTTCTTTGGATCCTTTCAAGGACTGAATTCCAAAAGTCAAGAGTGACTTCCTTGATAGTAATGGGTAAACCAAGATAAACTAAAGGAAGAGAACCACTCAAACAACCCAGGACAACAATCACCTAAGCTTGCAGGTTAGGAGTGTTGTTGAATAAGTAAATCATACTTTTATTATAGTTAATACATTGACTAGAACAAGAAGCATAGTTGTTGAGACAATTTTTCCATTTCCTGGCTTCAATCACAAAGGATTTCCCAAAAAGAAAAGTATCATCCACAAATTGTTGGATCATAGTCAACTCTAAGGAAGAGATAGCCTTGATTCCCTTAATAGACCCTTCTGACAGCAGATTAGAAAAGTTCCTGCTCAAGACATCCACAATCATGGTAAACAAGTAGAGTGAAAGGGGGTCAGCCTGTCTGATACCTCTCCCAGTAGAGAAAAACTCAAAAGGAGTCCCATTAACTAGAACATAGTACTTAACCATTGTTACACATTCCATTATAATTTTGACCATAGATTGATCAAAACCAAACTTAGCTAAGAATTTTGGGACAAATTCCCAAATCACCTTATCATTTTTGGTATGTGGCGACTGATCATGCTATACTGTACACCCCGACATGTACATCCTTGCTGGGGTTCGGGGCCAGGCGGGGGTTCGGGAGCGGCAGCCCCCAAGAAAATTTTTCTTCCTACTTTTTCGTGTCATCACCGAAAAAGGAAAAAATCAACAAAAAAAGAAAAATTCATTTTTGTAGAACCCAAAATCTAGAAGCTTCTAAGGTTGTTAAAAAGGGGTTCAGATGGGTGTTATAGTATGATGAAAAACGTGATTATTTGCAAGATTGTAATAGGTTTTTGCACTGGATAATAAAATCATTGGATGGCTATGGTTTGGTGGATGTAGCCTGGATTGGGTGAACCACATTAAATTCTCTGTGTTATAATTTATTCTATGTGTGTTTTAGTTTCTCTGTTTATTAATTAAATCTCCATTTAATTGTTAGATATCTGCCATTTCTAACCCTAACAATCGTAGGCTTTTGAAATATCTAATTTAAGGGCCATACCGACATAGTTGCATCTATCCATGGAATGGAGCAATTCATGGGTGGTAATGGTAGCATCAAGGATATGATGACCAGGCACAAACCCTTTTTGAGTGGGACTGATAAGTTTTTCAAGGAGAGGTTTAATGCGGTTCACCAGAATTTTAGAGAGTATTTTATAAAAAGTATTGCACAGACTGATGGGGCGAAAATAAACCATGGACTGAGGATCAACAATCTTGGGAATTAAGGCTATAAAGGTGTGGTTCAGTTGTTTTAGAATCTTACTAGATTTGAAAAATTCAAGAGCAGCTAGGACAAGGTCCCCACCAATAATATCCCAAAAGATCTGAAAGAAGGCTAGTGGAAAACCATCAGGTCCAGGTGCTTTGTAAGCTCCCATACTGAAAGTAGCCAATTTTACCTCTTTAGGAGTGATAGCACTAAGTATCCCAAGGTTATCATTCTAGGAAATGATGGTCGAGAGAGGGTCTAGCAACAGACTATCCAGAGCCGGATTGGGAGCCTCAGCAGGAGCTGCATAAGCCTTCTAAAAAATAATCTGTAGCCAAGAGACTAATTAGGGAGGGCTGATTGATCACATCCCCCTGCGCATTATGCAATTTTAAAAAAAGAGGTGTTCATGTCACCTTCTTTCAGTCATTGGACCCTGGATTTCTGTTTCCAAAAAAAATCCTCTTTCCTTAGAATTTGTTCCCACTCCCTTCGACTCTCTTTTTCCTAGTTGCAAGTAGGTAGACTGACATCCCCCTCCTCCATTTTCTTTTGAATAAATTTAAATTTTTCCCTAACAACTCTTTTTTTCTAGAAAACATCCCCAAAAACCCTTTTGTTCCAACCTTTCACCATACATTTGATATGTTTAATTTTAAAAAAGATCTTGAACATGGGGGAACCACGAACATGAATATTCCACCATTCAACAACTTTGTTCTTAAAATTAGGGTGGGAGTTCTACATTATCTCAAACCGGAAAGGGAAAAGACCAACAATAGAATGGTCATTCGAGATCAGCAACAGAGGATTGTGATCTGACACCATCCTAGGCAGAGCCCGGAGAGTGGCACTGAGTAGGTCGGTCCAGTTATTGGAGCAAATGAATCTATCTAATCTAACTTGAATCAAGTCCTCCCCCAGATGCCTATTGGTCCAAGTAAAAGCTTGGCTTGATAAGTCAATGTCAATCAGTCTAGTAGAACTTAGAAAGTTTTTCAGATCAACCATGCTATCAGAATAATCCACCAGACCACCACTTTTCTCTGAGGGATATAAGGGGGAGTTGAAGTCCCCGGCCACTAACCAACGAGAATTGTTATTATTTTTAACCGAGCTAGAAAGAACCTGCCACAAAGAATTCCTAGCATTTCTTTGGTTGGGAGCATAAACATTGATAAGTGACCAAGAGTCACCCAAGTAGGCAAAGGAAACACCCACACTACTCCGATAGCAGAATAGTTTAGAGCCATTAAACCTAGAAGAGTTCCAAAGCACAACAAGACCACTCGATGCCCCATCACCATCACTATAGGAGTAAGTGGCCCTCGACCATAAATACTTAGCAATATTATCAAAATTATATTTTTTCATCTTGGTTTCTTGTAAAAGTAACACATCTATCTTATGTTTTAAAACATAGTTCTTTAGAGCAAGCTTCTTATGAGAGTTGTTACGCCCTCGCACATTCCATGACATGACCTTCATTTTTGACCTTTCTTGGTGGACACTTCCAATGTCCTTTGTTTACCAATGGCTATCTCATTTGCAGTTTCTCTCAACCTCACTTGTCTCTGGCTGGGTCTTCTAGGCTTGGAGTCACCTCCCACATTTTCCTTTTTCTTCCTCCCTCTTTTCTTTGGGGTTACCCAATTATCCTCTTCTATAAATTTCTCTAGATTCAAACCCTCAGAGCTAAAAGTTGTCTCTTCAATAACTCTAGTACACAAATCCTCCCAAATTTCACCCTCTTCACCCATAGTCTCACTAGTCCCAACTGAACCCACCTCCAACATGGAAGCACTAGCTAACTCATCCCCCCAAGAGCTGAGCCAAAGGATAGATTATCTACATCCAACAACGTATCAACTGCCACATTCTTAGTTAGAGAAAGAGTAGCAAGGATCGAAATTAGATCAACACTAGAAATCTCCATCCCACTAAGAGGATCCCAAGAGATTGGGGGTTCAACCAAAGCTGGCAAGGAAGATTTGGCCATATCACCATCCTTCAAAACGTCATTTTCAAAAGGAGGGTTAGCATTAGTAGTAGAGTCTCTCAAGTTAGACTCTCGATTAAAGGAAGATTTACAGTCAGAGATAAGGTGGCTAGGTTTGGCACACTTCTAATAGTAAACGACAACATTTTCATAGCACACAGGTTGGACCCAGGTACCAAACTTAGAGCACAACTTCACAGTGTTAGGAAGTGTCTTATTCACACTAATATTCACACAAAAGCGGGCAAACACTAACTTGGACTTGGATCTGGTGATGGAGTCAGAAGTAATGAAATGTCCCAAGGAATCTCCAATGCTTTTGAAGATGGATTCATCCTAGTATTCCGAGGGCAACCCAGGCAAGCGAACCCAGACCGGTGCCAATTTATTTAGATCCATTGCAAGGTCAAACCCCGACTTCCAATGGCATAAAGACAAACTGTGCTTAAATCCATATACCCAAGGCCCAAAAGAGAGAATTGTAACCAAGTCTTCTAAGGCCGTGAACTTGAAAAGGAAGAGACCACCCAACATTGCACAGATGTCCACACTTCCCTTGAGGCACCATTTAGCAACAACCCATCTTTGAACCATATCTACAATGGGATGGAAAGAGAGAAAATGACCCACAACTGTGTTCTCCATGGAGGAGAGAATCCTATCATTGATTGTATCAGAGATAGCAAAATCCATTCCTGAGGCTTTGACTTCCTCTTGAAAAGGAGGTGGAGGATTGGAGCTCAAATTACCATTGGTCAACACATCCTTCCAACCTCTAGTTTCTAGAAGAATCTCGACTGCCGACACTTCCACACCAAACAAGACCGAAATCATGAGTGGCACCGAATGACCAACAACCAAAGGACCGGAACCTCCAGGAGTGGTTCTCTATGGACACAAGTCCACATGAGACAAGGTGAGGCTTGGATTAGTGGGGGACAGAGGGGGGCCATGGGGTACCCCTAGGGTAGAATCCACCATGCGTGCAGTTCATACGTGGACAGAGGAGAGGGGAGCGAGAAAAAAAGTTGTTAGAGACCTCAAATAAAAAATTTAGCGACATTATGTTAATCTCTAGTGTTAAAATGCTAAATATTAACCATGTGTGTTAAATTTCAAGACTTGAAAAAGAGGGGGTCAAATTTTTTGCAATTTGCAAAAAGTGGATTTTTTTACTATAGTTAAAAATTTGTAAAAGAGGAGTCATTTATTTCTTTTGCAATGAATTTGGAAAAAGGGGGGTCATCACAATGGGGGTTTCATTGTATGTTTTTTTGTCTTTTATTGAGGTTTGCAATACATAAGCTATTCTATGTCCGCCTCATGACAATAAATTTGTAGAACTCAAATAGCAGAAAAGTTTGTAAACACACTCATATAAAGTGCCATATTTATACTAAAATTGTGTTCCTTAGGGAGGGAATTCTAGAAATTGTTGTACATACACTGAATTATAAAGTGTAATGAGGGGCTATGCTATCACAACCTAGATCCTTATGTTTCTCACTTCATGCGAGTGTGCTTTGGAGCATACCTTGTACATCTCTACATTCCTTGCACACTCTCGATTTCAGTTGGTTCTGCTTATATTATCTTAGCATTAAGGGGGGACTATAATGTGTTATGCTTCTTTCAATGAATTAGATGAAGAATCTTCTTTTTAGAAGGACTTATGAACCTTCTATCTTGATCTCTCGTATGGGGGATTATTTTAGTGGATCACTTTTTGAGATTCTAGTACTCCTTATCACAGTACTATCTATATTATCCACTTCATAGAGTTTGATAAATTTTGTGTACACTTGTTGAGTAGTGTTCACATGTTCACTCATGTAGTATTTTGTATCTATCATCTTGATCCACATTTCTTGGAGATTTATTGATTCGAATAGACACTAGTTCATCATCAACAGATTTTACAACTTCTACATGCTTTAGGAGTTCTTCATCATCATGTTCCTATCATCAAGGGACATATTTTTTGGTCTTAAACCTTCTAATTTCTCTTTTGGAGAGGAGTTTTGTTCCCACTGGGTTTTCTCCTTTACTCCACTTTATGAGAAACTTTGTACATGGATATCTAGCATGGACTCTAGATGAGACCCATTTCTATCTAATTTCACTTTTGTGATCTCCCCAAGTATCACTTAGGGGGGGTGTTAGTGTGAATAATTAATATATTCACTATACTTAAGTGTACTTAGGTTGACGAGGTTAGACAACATCTTGTTTGACTAAATGTGCAACATTTAAACCTTTAGAGGTTACCAAGTTATTTGGTAAACCTCAAGAGCTACCTTTTTGAGGTTGGAAACATTTCCATCTCACCTCAAAGGTCATTCAACAATTGGCACACAAGGTTGATGATTTGGTCATAGAGGTTGTTGGTTTGCACACTCCAAGTGTTCCTAAGGTTGACACCTATAGGACACTTTTCTACTCTTCTATGCCACTTCATGGGGCACTTGTCATAGGTGGATTGCCTCATCCTTGCCTATATAAGCAAGACTTTGTACTCATTGTAATTTTGGTCATGTCTAAATACAATATTGCATTGTTCACTTGTGCTTGTCATTTTATCTCCTAGATCCTCTTAGTTTCTAATACCCTTTAACTTTATATAGTCTCCAGAATTTTCTAAAGTACATTGACTATCGATGAATTTATGACAGTAAGGGTGTTTTAACAAAATCTAGGGTGTTGGCACATATGTGTCATGTAGGAAAACACATTCATCCTCCTATAAAATAATAAAATTTATTTCATGATTTAAAATATAAAAAGGCAATCCCATATAGGTGTACAAACCCCTAGTATGTATTATAATGGCTCATTAAAATCTATATATCTAAATTTATCAGGTGAGTTTAGTTTAAGTGAAGTTTTTTTTAGCTCTAAAGATATCAAAAAAGTTTATTAAATGATGTTTCACACAGAATCTACTACTCACAACTATGAGAAGGAAGCACATAGAGGATCTAAAATGTCATTTTTTTTATCTTAAATTTAAATTAAAAATCTACAAAAGATATATGCTTTACTAACAATGAAAATAATGTATCAAGTAGATTACAAGACCTTAACTACTATAATTTGTAGTGGTATCTTCCAACAACCCAACCTACGGTGAATATTGCATCCACCAATAACATTAATAGTTAAAAAATAAAGACAACCCAACTCAAAATTTAAAGAAATGGTGAAACCCAAATGAGCCCAAGTGGACTCTTAAACTTTGGGATCTTGAAATATAAGTATATTTATCTTTTTTATACACGTAAGTATAGCAATACATCGATAATATTAAAGGCAATTTCATTGACAAATTTTAAGTAAATTGTTAAAAATTGTTGGGATAAATTTTTACTAATATATATGAGACTTGATAAAAGTTTGTAGATCCATCAACAAATTCTAGTAAAGAAGTAGAACAAAATAAAAGAGATGATTTATGTAACAAGCTGAAATTTTACTGTTGGACTCCAAGATATTATGAAGAAAGCATCTTTCTCCTCTACAATCCTTTTTTAAAATGAATATTTTGATCTAAAACTTCACAACTACTACTTCAATCTTTTTTAAGATTGGATATTTTTCTCTCAAACCTCACTACTATTACTAGCCCTTAGCTCTTTAATTATGTCCCTAGGCAAAAAAGCAATTTATTATTTAGTTGTTCAAAGATGAATAAAAATATTCTTTTAAGTTTTGTTCAAGAATTTTTCTAAAAGACCTAATATGTCTTTTTATAATAAAATAAATATTAAATTTTAGTATGTCATATCTTAATGTATATATTTGTACTTGTACATTTCTTTCCACTTAATAGCATTTATGGAAAGGGTTATATATTAATATTAAAAACAAAAGTTTTATGATAAAGTCCATAACAAATATGAAACCCACTTGACATGTTTATCCTCAAATCTATTTAATGAGAATAGGAGATATAAAGCAATGATTTTATAAACGTTAAACCATAATCTAATAAAGTGGATATTAAATTTATCAGTGATACAAGTAAATTCAAGTAGACAAAATAATTGAATTTTTTTTCGTCTACCACCTCACAATATTATAATGTATATCATAATGTTCAATATCATTCAAAATATTAATAGAATTGAAATTTTATTTATACACTCAATATTCTCAAAACAAACCAATACAAAAACAAATAAATAACATTTTGAAAATTATTAAAGAAAAATAATAATTACATACATTAGAATTATTAGCATTCCTATCTTCAGTAAAAAATAATAATATATGTATACATGATTTTTCTACAAATTCCGGAATGTTCGTTGCTTAACAGGATTTCTTTATAAAGATTGAAAAAGATTGGATTGTGCAGACCAGCTAACATGGCATTAAAAATGGTATAAATGCTTGTGATCACTGCTACAAAGGACAAAACAAAGTCTATTTCATTTGTGATCACTGACTCTTTCTTCCTCTTTATGGGTTGGGATCTTTTTGGAGTGGACCCAGGGAAGGAATGCCCTTACATATGTGCATTCAATATATTCACACAAAATTAAATCTTGTATTACACGGTAGTTATATGAACCTCTTCAGACAATTTTTGATAGGCTTGTCGTGTTGAGCTCACAACCGTTGAATACCTACAGCAAGAAAAATATCCCATGTTAAATCTGCAGTCACACCAGGTGTTGTCTTTTTTCAGTACAATGTTACCAAATTTGTCACAAATGAAATGAAATGAAAGTTTTAATGATATTCATAAGATCAGACAATCTATAGGATCTAATAGTTGAGTTGTATCAAAAACAACAAATGTACCTGTTGGCACCTAGAATTGCACCATGTGTAGAGTTTACAAGAAACTGAGCATTCTAGAGCAACATGGGATCATCTCAAGGTTGTGGGTCACCTATAACTAAAATGAACCTCTGGAGAAGGTCGGCTTCCTTTGGGTATCACCTAAACTATTGATTCTTTGAGAGAAAAGAGGAAGAAGATACATAAATTAAAAGACCACACTAGGACGATACACTGAATGATGAGAAATCATGAAATGAACACAAAAAGAACATACACTTGAAAGACCAATTGCTATTCTCAGAACAACATCTTTCAGACTTAATGCTTGTCTTCCTAACAGGTTTGGTCTACATACGCATCTCAGGAAGGAAAGATTGATTTTCACAACTCTAAGATATGAATGCAGTATTATGGAAAACACAGCTAGAAACTTGCAAGCTCAAAACGAAAGATACATAAATGAGAAATCATACAAACATGAAGATAAACTTCCAAGGTAAACTTTGTGTTGTATTCAGGACTTCAGCTGAGTTACAGAAAACATACATTGACAGAGAAAGGATTGATTGAAAATCACTAACTCTTCAGGGTGTGCAATCAGAACTATTTACAAAAAGGAAAAAATGCCTTATATACAAACTGATACGTCGGCCCCTTAGGGCTTACAAAAATATCCTGATTCGGGATAGAAATTCCCCGATATTTATCGAATTAATGTTGAAGATCCTACGTGTCCCTGTTGTTGGTGTCAGTGTGAAACATTCTCGAAGAAGTCCCCTTC
Organism: Sequoia sempervirens; assembly: GCA_007258455.2. Lineage (NCBI taxonomy): Eukaryota > Viridiplantae > Streptophyta > Pinopsida > Cupressales > Cupressaceae > Sequoia > Sequoia sempervirens. The sequence continues at coordinate 192,349 of VDFB02370627.1, read as the reverse complement.
AAATATTCCTTCAGCTACCACATTTATTCGATCCATCGTGTCCAGTTGAGCTACCTCAGTCGCACCATGAATGCTCTGATCCTGCTATAGATACACATCACCCTTCATCCCTTTGACGTTCTTTAGACTGCCACGGAGACCATCAAACCTCTTTAATTGGCCGAGTGAACTATACACAAACTCCCGGGTGCTCAATTTCTTCAGTTGAATCACATCTCGGTGAGACACCAGAAGTGTCTCACCGATGTGATTAAATCTTTTTGCAAGAATCGGCATAGCATAGAGCCGTCGTTGAGAGCTCTTCGTGATCCCAAAGAGTCATACTGATTCCACTGGAACCATCGGCAAGTCACTGTCCATCGCCAAGAGATCCGTGGGTTAATGAATCATGCAGAGATCTTTGCTATCGCCGAGACCATGTGATATCGGCAAGACATCGCTCTGACAGTCAGTCCCTTCATCGGTAAGATTCATGTCGAGGAGACCCTCGCCAACGTCCTCAGAAGTAATCTCGCCAGGCTCCATTTCATCAAAAGGCTTCGCTACTCGGTAAGACTCACTTCGGTCGGGAAGAAGTCTTCTCGAGCTCCTTACGCTACGTCGAAGGCTCCTCAGTTGTCGGTGAGACCTCACCTTATCGCTGGGACATCTTGGCAAAAGTTTCGTTACACTGAGGACTCTTTGAATCAGGGTGACATTTCTGTCTCGACAAGACGTTTCACCGAGATTCTTTCCTTGGTCGAAACTGCTTTTTCCATTTTGGAGGCTCCACTGCTCGGCGAAACTCTTTCCGATAACACCCTGTGTTCTGGTGGGGCCTCCCCTCGATCGACAAGACTACTCGCTCGCAGAGACTTTATAACGAGCCCCTGACTTTTGCCAAGCTTCCTTTTTGGTTCAGAGAGACATTGTGACATCGCTGAGACATCTTAGCGATGTCACCTAGTAATACTAAGGGCCCTTCCTTTCGATTATGCTGGGGAGACTTGTCAGGCAGACCTATCCCGAGACTTTCCTCCGCTGTCGGCAAGACATCACCAAGTCGGTGAGAGTTCTCACCGAGTTCCTCCTGTCCGTCCGAGGAGCCATCCCTGTGTTTCAGCAAGATTCATGTCGAACCGATTTGGTCTTGGTGAGGGCCCATCTCGGTATCGGCGAGACTCCTGCCGAAGGAAAAACATAACGAGGCCTTCATCGTTCGGTAAGACCTCCTCCGCTCAGCAAGACCCTTTGTCGAATGCCCAAAGCTACCCCGAAGCCCCTTTTTGCCAGGAATCCTAGTGAATAGTGATTGAATGGCCTGTCGGCCAAGGAAAATCTGCGCGGTGAGAGGTCATACCAAACCTCCTCCGCTATAGCGATAGCTCCACAGGGTCGTTTGGCGTGACTAAAAGTAGGTCTCAGTGACCTGCTCAAGATGGGAAGAAACAAACAGTCAATCGGCCAGAGAATAGGAGAGTCCTGCCGACTTTTCCTTAGATGATTTTTTCATGCCGAATACTCCCAGGGTAGCTTCTTCCACTGAGTTCCCGCAACCTAGCAACTAAAGTAGAGTCTTTGCCCTTATGTGAATATCCCACCTGGCTTCTGAAGATCTAACATTTGATCATCTTTCCTGATTTAACTGTAGGTGAAATAGAGGCAATAGTACCCATTAATTGTATTGTCTATCTAGACATCAGAATACACATTTGATTATGTTTATTAATTACTGAAAACATGTTGTATTTTGATTTACGTTGTATTCTGACTTACTAACTACAAACCCTATTTTTGGCACTGTTCTTAACTTAAGAATCTAGGTGGGTGAAAGCCTTTTTAAGAAGAAAGATTACATTGTAATGACTGTCTCATCCTCTTTATGAGAGTTTGGACTTGTTTAGTGTGGACCCGGGGAATGAATTCCCTTAGATACATGCATTCATATATTCACATATATTTAAATATACTTTTTAGGTGATTCAATGATCCCTTAAAATGTTCTCGATATCATGCATTGATATGAAGTGTTATGCATAGTGAACTCGGTGACTGATATCAAATAATAAATCTTCACAAATCCAAGGTATCTATAGTTTTGAAAAGCATAAGGCGACTACCATACAGAATTCCAAGATCAACTATACAATCTTTTAATTTCTATTCATAAAATTTCACATGAATAGCAACAAAGTAGCATGGTCAATTATAGTACTTAATTATATCATTTTCAGTACATTACATTTGTGCCAACAAATGTGGTAAGAAGAAATATATAATTGTGATTATAATACTTCCTTTAATTGTTATAAATAGTCATGTAGATGTCCATTACAAAATATATATAGTATAAGAACTTTCCTACACTATTATAAATCCATTCCTTCATTTACAATTTAGATGCACATCATGTAATGCCCTTGAATAATTTGTAGGCATTACCAGGCTATAAAATTAGCTCAGTGACCAACTTTTTGAATGTATAACTCATTGGTAGATGTAGATCCATCATTTTGGTGCCTATCTTGCTCAAGGATGTCTCGAGATGATATCATCATCCCCTATTTACAACCATAAACACATCATAATTCATGTTTGAAGTCGTGTGAAAATACTAGGAAATGAGTTAAAATACCATGGGAAGCATAGAGGAACATCATTAAAACTTGCAAAATACATTTTCATTAATCACACCTATGGATCTAGAGTGATATGGTCTAGAGAAATCCACAAAATTTGTTGTAGGTGCTACTATAAGATGGTGTATAAACATTAGGTTATGAAACCCTAGCCACAACATTAAATTAGGGCATTGGTTGTGTTATTCCTTAAATTCCCATTAAATTTGCACCCTTTTGAATAAAAAATGGTGTTTGGGTGCTTAAAAATCACTTTTGATAGTTGTAGGGCCTTAAAGGCTTCATTTGTGGAATTTTTGGCTATCCATGGGATAGATGGGAGTTACTATGAAAAAATTTAGGAGTTCCAAGCATACCTCCTAGTAGGTACTCAAAGAAGGTGAATTTTGGAAAGCCGATAGAATAAAATAAAATTAGATTTCAAATAGATGTTATGATGGGAAGGAAAGGTCTGAAAGGCCAACAAATACAAATGAAAAGTGGGGAAAAGGTGAGGGTCAAGGAAAAGGTATAATGGGAAGGAAACCTCATAATTTTATAAGTTTTACAACCTACCACGCTTAGGGAAAAGACCAAAAAACACCAAAAAATTTAAAAATTTGGACTTCCTACAACTTTTGACACACAATGACCCATTTAGGATCTCTCAAATTGGTTATCAACAATGAGAAAAATAAGGTCAAGGTATAGAAAGAGTGAAGGGATTGAAGCAAAAGTTTGCATTGCAAGATTGAGTCCAATAAGGACAATGTACATAAATTATATATTCAATGCAAGTGCTAGAAGTAAAAAAGAAAATTATTAGTTAATATTAGTTAATATTTTATTGGAGTATGTGTTGTAAATTTCATCAATCTAATGATTATGTATTTATATCAATAAATACTCTAAGGAAATAAGTGAAGTGCAATAATGCATTGCTTTGTTATGTGTTCTCTATCCATTCTAAGGTAGGAAAATTTTAAAATAGTTAATAAATCAAGTCGATAGTGCTAGTTTCCTAAATGATATTGTTAGAGAAACTAAGACACACTTGAATTTCATGATAATAATCCTATTAAAATACGACCATTAGTTCAATGGAAGAGCATTCCAACAAGTAAATAGTAGATCTTGGGTCATAGAGAAGTTCAATAATTGTATGAATAAAAAGAGAATACATTAACCAAGAGATCTCGATAAAAAAATTAGACCTAAAAAAGTAGGATGGGTGACTAACCACCCATACACTAGTGACATCTAACAAAACATTATTAGATTTAGTAATCATGTCCATTAATTGAGTATTCTAATTTATAACAATCGTAGCATTTTTATTTAATTATAAAGAAATAAAACCACCCTACACAAATATAAAGGTAAATAAATACAAAAAAGCAATAATAAATAGATTTCCCTAATAAAGAGATCAAAAAATGTCTACCTAATTAGATATGAAATATGTATAAAATAACAATAATGTAGAATTTGATGTTAGAGGAGACTAAAAGGAATATGATAGACACTTGTTAAGTAATTTCTAAATATAAATATAGAACAAATAGAATAATAAAAAAATTGCTCTATAAATTCTAGAGATATGTGAATTTGATCAATCCCATAGTTGTACAAATATAATCCTTGCGTCTATAGTTTTGATCCAAATGATGTAGTCTAATTTTTACTATGGATCTAAGACTTTTATATTTATATCTTATATACCTAGAAACAAGTTTTGTATGTACTTGTAACCTATAGTAAGAGACTTGGCATTGTTGAGGAACACTTTTGGAACTTACTACACTAAGCACAGGAGTCAACTTTCTCCCCACCTTTTTCCTTAGTCAAGCCCTACTGATTGATTTAATGTTTTTTAAAGCTAAAAGATAACAAACAACAAATGTAACTGATGTGGTTAATGTTATTTTAAGGATTATAAACTTTGATGTAATGCAATATGATATAATTGATTTTGGAATGGTCTAGTATGAAAGTTAAGGTTTTTCCATGTATTGATGCAAGAGATAAAATGGTTGATGTGGAAAGCTAATAGTGGTCGATAATAGTGGTCGATGAATAATATTTTTTTATAGATATTTATGGTGGGGTTGTCCAAATGATGGATGGCTTGCTTGCCTCTTATTATGAAATGACCCAAGGAGTGATGTAATTTTGCACTTGTCCTAGGCACACAATTTAATAGCTTTCATGAGGGAAATATAGAATAATGATTAATCGAGGTAGGTCATCTTAGGCCTAGGATTAAATTTTGAACTTTAAAGAAGTGTCACAATCTTAGATATGTGAACTTGATATAGTCGAGATTGAGGAATTTCATTGAGCAACCCAATCATGTAGCCAAATGCATTTACTCAATACCAAATTAATGTTTACAGAATAATTTGAATTTAAAACCCTAATTCTAGCAATAAATTCTAACATAGGAGTACAATCATATCGTTTCCTAATCTCAATCATTATTCTACAACTTGTCAAAGATCCCAAAATGCATGTATTGATATTCATTATATTTGACAATGTCTTGGTTTAGACAAATCATATTCAATCTTGGTTGCTACAATCAAATTTTTATTGCATAACTTATGTTGAAGTACATAAGCAGGTTGGAAGTCCACAAGTGCAGTAGCAAGTCAAGAATCTGCAAGTGCAATTGCAAGTAAAAATTCCTCATTGAAGTCGGTTGACATCACATTGACATCATCGATGGAACTATTCATATAAGCTGATTTGTTAACTTGTAAATGTTCATTTCACTTGATTATGTTCACAAAAGTTTAGATGACCATTAGTAATCCACAAATGTCCCGTTGAACATGGAATTCCAAAAACAAGTTGACGGACAAGTAATTCCTATAAGATGCCAGATGACCTCAAAATTCTTGCAAGCTAGATAACTCAAAAGTTCATGTAAGTGTGGAAGGAACCATCAGTATTGGTTTGTGCTAAGAAAGACATTGGAACCAGTCCAAAACATTAGAACCCAATGAAAACCATAGTTCAATAACAAATTCTTGTTAGATTTGTGAATAATACGAGCCACGAGATCAAACAATGAACAAAACACCTACTCAAGAGCTCTACAAAACAAAGATTTGGTATTCCTCAAAAATAAAATACTTAAAACAAGATTAATAATTACAAGAGAGAATGAATGCTTTATAAGAGCAACCTTAATGATAAAGGGATTAGATCATGATAAGTGTCAACATCCTGTGTGATGAGACAAATTGATCTAATATTAGCTCTATAGTTAACATAAATAGAGAATTGAGTTAACTAATAAAGCAAACCTAAGTTTAGCTTACTTATGCATGAGAATTAGAATAATAATTAATTGAAGATTAATTAATTATTCTCTAACACATGATAACTCTAACACCCCCCTTAAGTGTATCTTAGGGAGTAGCTAAACAACTCTAAAAACCAATGCATAAAAAGCAAAGAAAGCATGAATGGGTCTCGATAACTAGGCATGAAGAGGTATCCAATACAACTAAAAGATCTCTGAAAAATGGAGAAATGGAGAAAACCTCATGGAAAAACTCCACTCCAAAAAGAGATGAAAGCAAGTATGAAAAAACATGAAGGCCTCATGAAGACTCCCCAAGGACAACTTCCTTCACCACAAGCATTGATCATAGCTGAAGATAGTGAGGTGATGCTAAAGGTTTCATGAAGATGTCTGCAACCTACTCCTCTTTAGGCATGTACTCCACTGAGGTGAGATTACCATCCTGAATCAATTGTCATATGAAGTGCATGTGGATCTCTATGTGCTTAGTATGTTGATGCTCCACTGGATTGTGAGAAATGGGAATGGCACTCTGATTGTCACACCAAAGAATAGTGGGACTATTAGGAGGAAAATCGAACTCAGTTAATGACTGACGAAGCCACAAAACCTCCTAGCTGGCCAAAACCACTGCACGATACTCAACCTCTTTGGATGATAATGCAATAGCAAATTGCTTCTTGCAAGACCATGTAATAGGGAAAGAACCAAGGTAGAAAACAAAGCCAAAAGTGGAATTCCTATCATCTACATCACCAACCGAATCTAAGTCAGTGAAGCCAATAATCTAAGGATCTCTTGATGTATATCGAATACCATAATGTGAGGTGCCTTGAATAATTTTTCAAAATTTGTTTGGAAGCTTGCCAATGACTCTCATGTGGATCATGTGAGAATCGAGATACAAGACCAACCGCAAATGAAAGATCAAGACATGAATGTGTTAGGTACAAAAGACTACAATCAATTTCCTATATAATGTAGCATCTACTGAAGGAGTAGTACAAGTGGAAGACAATACAACACTTGACTAGAATGGTGTGGGGTAGGCTTTCAATCAAGCATGTCAAGAGCATACTTTTGTTGAAATATGGAAATCCCATATGAAGACTGAATAACCTATAAATCAAGAAAGTAGTGTAGAAGGCTGCAATATGTCATCTCAAACTGCTCCATCAAATCTCGCTAAACATTTTGGATCATGGAGGATGAACCACTTGTAAGGATCAAACCATCCACATATAGCACAATTATCAAAATATCACCCTCTTGTCTCTGAATGTAAACCATGGGATCAAAATGACATTGTGTGAAGCCAGAAGAAAGTAAAAAAGTGTCCATCTTCTCATACCAAGCCCGAGGGGGCCTGTTTGAGACCATATGGTGAACAGTGAAGTCTACAAACCAGCAAAGAGTCCTCAATAAAATCATGTGGTTGCTCCATATACATATCCTCATGAAAATCACCATGAAGGAAGGAACTCTTCACATCCATCTAAAATACTAACCATCCTAGTGAAGCTACAAGGGAAAGTACAAGGCGAATAAAACTCATCTTGGAAACAAGGGAAAAGGTCTCAGAATAATCAATACCTTCGACTTGAGAGAAACCCTTTGCAACAAGACATGCCTTATACTTATCAATATAACCATCTGCAACATATTTGGTATGGTACGCCCACTTGCACTGAACCAACTTTCTTCCCTTAGGAAGATGAACTAAATCCCAAGTATGATTCTTCATCAAAGAAGAATACTAATCTTTTATAGAATTATCCCACTCAGGAATACCAACCACCTCTAAAAACTTATGAGGATCATCCAAAATGGTTGACTCAAAAGACTAACGCTTGATGTTTGTGCATGAGTATGACAAGAGTCTGAATGATCACCTGCCAAAGGTCCAACTGAATCAATAGTATGGCAGGCCCACTTGGGTAAAGGTTGAATATCTGGAGGTGATGGGATAATTGGAGCATCATCCTCATCCTCAAGAGATGAGTAATCCTCAAGATATGAGGAGTGAGTAGTAGGAGAGGAGGGAGAAGTTGGGGATGGATAATCCATCAGAGGAAAGTGCTCATCAAACTGGACATCTCGTCGAAACAATACCTCTCTGGAATCAAGATCAAACAACCTATATGCCTTAACATCCTCATAGTAGCCAAAAAATATGAGTGGTCAGCTCTTCCTCTCCATGAATTTCCACTAAGCTTCAAGAATGAATTCCCAAGCCTCAATACCAAAAACTTTGAATGAAGATACATCGAGGTTGACATGGGACCAAGCCTCCTTGGGAGTTAGATGTTGCGATGCCTTGTGAGGCATACAATTATGAATATAATTGGCACAATTAACTACCTTATCCCATAAAGAAGAATGCACATCTCATGATTGAATCATACAGTTGTCCATCTCTCGTAATTTTTTGTTCTTTTGCTCAGCAACACCATTCTACTGAGGGGTATATGGAACTGTAAGCTAATGTTGTAAACCATGCTTAGTGAAAAAGTCCCTAAAAGTCTTATTCACATACTCCCCCCATTATATGTGTGTATTTTCCTAATAGAAAGAAAAAATTGCTTCCCCATGAATTCCTTAAAGATCCTAAAATAATCAATTACATCACTCTTGTACTTAAGAAAATACACCCATGTACACCTAGAGAAGTCATCAATAAATGTGAGCACATATTTGGCCCCTAAAAATGAAGTTGGAAATGACATGAGATCACTATGTACCAAATCTAAGGGTTCCTTAGCACGTGTGGATCTACCCATAGGAAAAGAATCATGGTGATGTTTTCCAAGAACACATCCTCTACAAACACCATCAGTACAAGAAATCTTAGGGAGCCCTGACACTAATGCCTGTGTACTCATTATTGGAGATATCTGTAATTGACATGACCAAAACGTTCATGCCACAACATTCTCACAGTGTCTGCATGTGCTATGAAGGATGAACCTAAACCAACTGAACTCTCAAAACCATCAAATCAATATAAATGAGAAGAAGAATGATCAACACTCCCATTAGTCACAATAATATCAGGGTCATGAAGGTCTTGAATAACTACATCATGTGGGGTAAACTTGACTGTCTTACTGGTGCCAGATTGACAAATCTAATACACTGAAAGAAGGTTGATAGAGATATTAGGAACTACAAGTACCTCCTGAAGAAAACCACCCTCAAGTGTGACAGTACCTGAGCCCAAAACTTAAAGTTGTGTAGAATCCCAACCACAATCTGAGTAGTACTATAATCTGAAAGGGATGAGACAAAATCTTGAGAAGGTGTCATGTGGTGTGTTGTGTCGAAATCAAGTATCCATGTAGCTAAAGAAGGTAAGGGCCTTGTAGAAAGAGCATGACCTTTACCTATAGATGAGGAAGAAGATTTAGGGGTGGAGATGTTATGTTGTTGCATGGATTCCTCCAAAGCCTCTAATTTCTTCAAACATCTATTAACTGGATGTCCATCCATACCAAAAAAATTGCAAGGTTCAAATGATTTCTTCTTTGCCTTGGAGGAAGACTCACCAGACTCAGAATATTTATCATTTTGAAGAGTGGTTTGAGGTTTCTTTTCTAACTTCTAAGATGATTTGGAGGAACACTCACTACCTGATGAAGTATCTATCTTGGGCTTTTGCATCTTCTTGTCTTTCCCTTTGGATGTATATGCCACTAATGCATGTGTTTTGGAACCAGAAAGGGATACTGAATCAACTTTGCATGTGCACAAGTAAAACACACACATAAAACTTTGAAAGAAGGCATGGTAAATGCATCACCCAATGCATCCATAGTAGAGTAGAAAGTAGAAGAGAAGACCTAAAATGGACCTCTAAGCTTAGACAGAATCAAGAAAACACATTCTTGGTCAATTTTATTCTTCGCACAACCCTGCAAAAGACTTATGAGTGACTTAAACTTTTGCAAGTAGTCCTTAATGGAGGGGAAAGTATTATGTACAAGTGATGTTAATTTTGCCTCAATCTAGAGAGCTCTATACTCATTGATGGTTCCAAAAAGATCATTGAACTTTGTCCACGTTGCCCTAGGAGTGGTGCAAGACTCTAAATGAAACAAGAGACTATTTGAAACATGCAGTGAAATCAATCCCATAGCCTCATCTATCTTGCTCCTATGCTGAAATATCTCAAATGGATGAGTCAATGTTGGTTGTACTTCACCCAAAGTAGACCATAAACCCTTAGACATGAGCATTCTGGTCATATGAGCTTTCCAAGTATGCTAGTTGTGTGGTGTAATATGTTCAAATGAAGACTTGTGTCTACCATGATGGTTGAGGTTTCCAAACAATGTGTGGGAAATGAGTGCTACTCTCTGATCTATATAGATATTGAAAGCAAGAAATATACCCCCCACAAATAGAAAAACCAAACCCGAATACAAATTTTGAGAGTAGAAAAGCTTAAAAAAGTAAAAATCACATTAGAGAGATCCTTGTGTACCTGGTGAACATTGTAGAAAAATGGACTGGATGGCTATGCATATCACTGAAAGAGCTTTCCAGTGCTAATTCATTTGCAAAAAGTGAAGTCCATTTTCCCAAGTTAGGACCCCAAAAGTGTCAAAATGAAGGGATGAATTCAACTGACTGTAGCAACTTTTTGGTAAAAATCAAGAAAAAATACCTACAAATCTGGAACGAGTTCAAAACCTTCTTTTCAACGATATAAAGTTTACGAAAGATGAAGATCAAACGCCCAAGTTACACCCAATTTTGTAAAAGTTGCACAATTAGGCCCTCAAGGACAATTCTTGGGCTAAAAATTTGGGGCTCTTTGTCACATGAGGGCTGGCAGCTAAGTATAGGGGATGAAACTCAAAGAATATTCTTGAAAATATTCCCAAAGAATATTCTAAAGGCAACACTTACTTTTTTATTTCACCAAAAAGTTTCATATTTGAATTTTCAAACCCAAAAAGAGATGCTAAAGAATATTCTTTATTCTTCAAAGAATATTCTAAAAAAGATTCTTTTGAAAGAAAAATTCTGCCCAAGTCAAAAAGAGTGTTGGAAAACTTGCAAAAATTTTGCATGTAATAAACTTTAAGAACTTGCAATTTTTTTTGTTTTGAAAGACCTGTGTGAAATTTTTAGAAAAACCTGTGATTTTTTTTCTGCGTGAAAAACTTTCCTGAGCTAAAGTTGATGCCTAGTATGACCTGTACCACTATATGGTTGTACATATATGTACAATTGTAAAGATTTCTCTGCCTCAAAAATTGTGCCCACAAAAAATGGCTCAAAAAAAATTTTCTCAGATTTTCATGAAACAACACTTGATCTTTAAGTTTTTGGCCACTCCATATGCGATGGCAAGGTCTGTTTTGCACTAAAGTGCTTCAAAAAATTTCCCAGCTCCAAAAAATACAAAAAAAGCATTGAAAATTCAAGATTTGACCCTATAACCCTACATGAGAAAAAAAATCAGAAATGGAGAAGGGGTTCATTGAATCCTCATTCTGATACCATGTTAGATTTGTGATTAACATGTGCCATGAGATCAAACAACGAACAAAACACCTTCTACTCAAGAGCTTTGCAAAACAAAGTTTTTCTATTCCTCAAAAAGAAAATACTTACATGATTAATAATTACAAGAGAGAATGAATGCTTTATAAGAGCAACCCTAATGATAAAGGGATTAGATCATGACAAGTTTCAACATCCTATGTGATGAGACGAATTGATCTAATATTAGCTCTATAGTTAACATTTAAATAGAGCATTGAGTTAACTAATAAAGCAAACCTAAGTTTAGCTTAAGTGCATGAGAATTAGAATAATAATTAATTAATTATTAATTAAATACATGATAACTCTAACAATTCCCACAAAATTCTGAAGTGGACCAAACACTTGCAAGACAAGTTCAGTAGCGATCCAAAAGTTTGCAACCAATAACACACCAAAAACTTGCAAAGTCATAACTTAGCCATTTTTTGTCCTTTCTTCACCAAATTGGACTTGTAGATACCCATTAAGCTCCTCTACAAGGTGACATAATTATATTATCCACATCATTTTTTTAAATCCTCTTGAACAATTAACCAAAATTAACACTATAGAAACCTAAAGAAATTGAATTGACAGGAAAAAAAAATTGGTTGATGCAATATTTCCTATGGACCCGATTCTCTTACATCAAACACATCAGGTAAATGAAATGCTCCATTAGTTTTTAACTCATTAACATTTTTCCAAGTTTGAAATTGGAATTCCATACTTAGTAAATTTGTAGCATTCATCCAAGAGGCTTCATCTACAAGCTTTTTCTTCCAACAAACCAGGTATTCCATATACACTTTCCCCCTAGTTTTCTTATTCACTCAAGAATTGGAATCACCTTGTTTATGTATTCAAAATTATTTTTAGGCAATTAATGTTTCCATTCTTGTGCATCCTATAAGTTTGTGCTTGTATCCCCTTGTGTACTTGTCTCTACTTTATGATACTTGTATAGATCAACAACATTGAATGTGGGAGATATGTTTATATTTTTTGGAAGTTATATTTCATAAGAATTTCATAAGAATTGGATAAAAAATTCTTCAAGACCCTATATGGGCCTATCTTCTTCCATTTCAATTTATTGTGCATATACCCTATGGAAACCTCTCATTTCTCAAATGTGTCATAACCATGTCACCCACCTAAAAGTCTTGTTCCCTCCTATGCATATCAACATGCGAACTTTACATTTGATGGCACTCTTCTCCAAATTATCCTTCACTTTCTTATGCCTCATGAATATATTTAACAAAATCCTCTAACACAACACTCTCCTTGCTCAATTCCACACTATCCCTTAACTCATCAACACCCCTTGGGATATATCCATAAAAAATGGAAAAAGGACATTTTCCAACACTCCATTTGACTAAATTATTATAGGAAAACTCTACTTGAGCCAATGTCGCATGTCCTATTGGTTTGGTTTTTCTCCTACCAAACACTACAATAAATTTCCCAAACTCTTATTTACAAATTTGGTCTATCCATCAATCTAGGGATGATAGGCTAATCAACCCTCATTTGGTACCCAACTTCTTTCATAGTGTACATCCAAAGTGACCGGAAAATTTAGTATCGCTATATGAGAAAATTCTCTTAGGCAATCCATGCAGCATAACTACCTCTTTGAAAAAAAAATATATATATGGGAAGCATCATTGCTCTTTTGACATGGTATGAAATGAACCATCTTATAAAATACTTCAACTACAACAAAGATTGAATTATTACCTCTTTGTGTCTGAGACAACCCCAAAACAAATTCCATGCTTATGTGCTCCCATGGTCTCTTTGGTTAGGCAATGGTTGATACAATCTTATATTCTACCTTACTCTTTTTACATGCTAGCAAATTCTACACCCCTACACTATCTTCTTTACATTTGAATTCATTCCAAGTCAATAATATCCTTCATTCAATAGTGCTACTATTTTATCTAAACCAAAATTTCCACTCAAACCTCCACTATGCTTTTGTAATGACCCCTATCATGATTTACCCTAGAATTCACCTATTGATCACAAATTGCAAAAAAATAGGTTTAGGGTTTCACCTTATTAAATAAATATCTCTTTAATGATGTAATCTTGGATTGGAATCTTGCATTCACCACATGAACAATATATGTAAATATGTATATATGTGTGTTAGGGTTAGACCGTTGCATCACATCTAAAGGATATCAACAATGCAAACATATTAATAAATTGGGAGAAGGGACATGATGGGTTCACTCAAAGCCATATGCCAAGCCTAAGAGGGTGTATACCATATCCCTCCCCCTTGGTGACTTGTACCTACTTTCCCCATCAATGCCTCAGCCCCTAAAGACACTTGCCACCTTGTGGGGTTGGGCGGTGATTACAAGTGGGATTTTTGGGCTCCTACCACCTCACCCCTAGCCCCTCCTTCTTGAGGGATTGAGTGGAGGTTGCAAGTGGGATCTTTTAGTCCCTACCACTTCATCACCACTAGCCCTACCCACATGGTGGGTTTCAAATAGTCAACATAATCCTAATTCAATCATAGGAAATTTTTCTTTTTTTTATCTTAGAAGCAATAAGCATACATTAGTAAACAATCACTTACAAAAAATACACATTTAATATCCCTTTATTATGTAGGATAATATTTATATAGATGTAAGATAATAAATGAAAAAATTGCACCTGAATATATGATAGATTTGATATACTCAGGATGATTGTGTATATATTGATGATACAATTGTCTGTTGTGTTGGACCGCATGAGTTCCCTTGTGATTTGTTGTGTTTGAGCGTCTTCCTCTATTCACCCAAGTATATCTTTCCAGCCATCGATGATGTATCTTCCTAATCTTCCCTCATATCTCTTCTTCCATATCTAAACATATCTTATTAATGTATTTGCTACTACAGTCAGGAAATACTCCTATTTCTATCTTATTTCCTGCCCCATATATATGTGTGCTTAAATCATCTTCTAATTTCTGATGTATATTCCTTATATATTTTTGTTGCTTAGGAAACTATATTAACTTCTCAAATTCTCCTCTTTGCCTATTGCTTGGAAACCATCATATTTTAATACCCCCGATTAGATCAAGGGAAATGTCTTTTGTGTTAATCACACCACTTAAAAAGGGGCACACCTCTTTGTATATCTTACCTTTCCCTTTAATCATTGCCTTTTAATAATGATTAAATATTGTCATTTTTGAGCTTTCCTTTTCTTAACTGATTTACTTGGGATAATTAATGTTATTAATATTATCCCTTACTACCATCACAGATTTGTCATAGAAGAAATCACTACATTTCTCTGCCATGTTCCCAGATTTGTCTGCCATGTTCTGATTTCTTATTAACAATTAATCATACCTTAAACTGTTGGGTGGATGTTGTTTGAGCAAGAGTCTCAACCAATTGGGAGAGATATCACATGCCCATCCCTAACTATTTTGTTTCCCTTTTATTGCAATTGTTGTTTTCCACAACATGAATCGCTGCAATTTATTATTATATTCCCTTTCAAAATGTATATTATTTTATATATACATTTTATATTAATATATTTATAAATTGAATTTGTTATAAATATATTTATTGTTTTATATATATGCTTTGGTATTTATAGTATTATATTATAAATATTATTATTATAATAATATTTAAATTATTTATATTTATATTTTAATATTTATATCATTATTTTATCTATTTTTTTGTATTCTAATGTTTAGGTTTTAACTTTTTAGTGTTGCAATTTCAGGGTCATGACAATCCATCCTGCCCAATATTGCTTGTCCTCAAGCAATCACAACTAAGACTTGTAATCTCTTGTCATTGCTCCTTCTTGTGGTGTAATTGGTTTTTGTTGCGATGCCTTGTTATAATTTATACTACAATGATGTCCCTGAATGAGTAGTTGTTAGTATATTTGTTTACTAATAAGATTAATTCTATCCTTTAAACCAAGAGTTAGGAATCGATAAAATTTGTTATATTTCTCTCATTTTGTTACCTCGAGGCTCCTAGGCCATGATACAACTTCCTAATCGAGGACATGTTGGATCCTTTATCGTGATGGGAGTGTTGTGAATATCAAGATCTTATCCTTTGATGCAAGGTCAAATTGTTATTTGAGTACAAGGGATCCAGGTGATAATTTTCTTTAGATAACGTATACTTCATCTCACATAGTCATTCAAACCAAGTTTGAGGTGAGTTCACTTGGGAATGCAAAATAGCTTAAAACATCTTCCGATCATATATTTCCTTATCATTGTCTCATATGTTATAACCCTCTAGGTACATATTTTCCATATAATATTTAGGTATAATATTATTAGATTGATCAAGTCAAAAGTTTAGCATTTGCAATCAAAACAATAGGACTTGAATTTATAGGTTTACACTAATATCTAGTTCTTGTCTTACCTTCCAACTCGATTTGGGGTTTATTATTTTTCTTTTGGTATATCCCTCTTCATGTTTGGTACTAACTTTATTTTCATAACTTGGAAACGTATTATTTTATTTTAACTGATTCTTGTAAGCAACATCAGTTCATCCCCATGTTTGAAAGATGTGAATGATCCTGGGATTTGTGGGTTATGGACCCCTAAGGTAACTTAGTATAGAATTTTGCAATAATTTTATTATATATCTCAATTTTATCTCAAATACCTAATGTTGTTAGGAATATATTGTACTAAATATTATTTGTTTATGTGAAGGTTGTACCTAACACAATTTATGGTTTTGGAGAAAGAGCTTGACATCTTGCCAAATCATACATACAACCATGTGTTTTTACTTAGTTAAATTTTAATTGTCATATGTTGGTGGTGGGGTGAATCCATTGGACATATTTATTCCCTTATATCCATTTCTTGAAGAAGTCATCATCCCTCATAATAAATGAGTCACCACCCTACATAGTAAATGAATCGCCACCCTTCATTATAAAGGAGTCGTAGGCTTTCATATTTGAAGAGTCACCACTTTTCACCTTAGGAGTCACAACCCTTCTCACATTAGGAGTAACAACCTTACTCACATCATCACTTTTCATGAGAGCCTAATTGAATTCACTTGCAAAAATTGCTTAAGGTTCTATTCTCAATTGAATTCTTCAAATGATGGTATGGATGTCTCTCTCAAGGAAAAGGCTTTCTTTTTATATTTGAAGTTTGAGGGGAATCACATCTTTTCACTTCAAGTTATAAATCTTCATTATTGCATTTGATACTAATAATAATTCAAGTTAATGTGAAGCATCTTGACAGACAAAGTTTTTAGCATAAAGTAATCCTAGACATACATGGAGTAATCTTGTTGAAGACACATCCTACATGAAGCAAACACCTAGATACACGTGATACATAAACTATAGTTACGAAGTATGAATGCATGTAATACATAGAGTATACACAAGAAGCACAAAGCATATATGTGAATAATGCATGAAATATATACACAGATACACAAAGTCATATTTAGCATACATATGAATACATGTAAGTCGTAAAGTATACACTTAAATACATAAGTCGCATGGATACATGTATACACATGAGTGCATGTAAGTCACAACGCATGTAGTTTGCAAAGTATACACTTGAAGTCACAAAGTATATGAAAGGTATACACATAGTCGCATGAATACATGTAGGTCACAAAGTATATGCACATGAATATATGTAAGACACAAAGTAAATTGCAAAGTATACACTTGGATATGTACGTAAGCCACAAAGTATGTATTTGAATATATGTAAGTCACAAAGTATTGCCATGAATACATGTAAGTCATGAAGTATACATACAGATACATGTAAGTCACAAATTATTCACATGAATATGTCTACATTGCAAAGTATACAACTTGAATACACACAAGTCATAAGGTATACACTTGAATTCACATAAGTTACAAAGTATGCACTTGAATACACATAAGTCACAAGGTATACACTTGAATACACATAAGCCATAAATTATACACTTGAATACACATAAGTTACAAGGTATACATGTAAGCCAAAAAGTATACACTTGAATACAAGGTATGTAAAGTGCATTCACATGAATACACATAATACATAAAGTATACACAGGAAGCATGAAGCATACATAGGAAGTATGAAGCATACACGTGAATACACATAATACGTGAAGCATACACAGGAAGTATGAAGCATAGATAGGAAGCATGAAGCATAAATACAGAATACATGTAATACATGAAGTATACATAGGATGGTAGGAAAGATTTTGTAACATGCCCATTGTTCTACATAGTAAAATTTTCTATGTTTAACCCACAAGTGAATAGTTTATGCATCTTATAACCTTTAAGATCAATGGAATTTTTCTTTCCCTTTGAATAATAAATGCACATTTGAAACATATTTAAAACTTTCCCATTGCATAAAAAATAATTCCTTTCATTAATTCAAATAATGATGATACATAATTTTTCCACACGACATATCATATAATTTACAATTCCCATAGGGGTAGATTCTTGGGTTACAAACATAGCTTAAACAAGCTTACAAAATTTATAAAGTACAAATGGTCCAAGAAGTCCCCCTCAAATATTGGCTGCCAACTGAAGAGGAGAAGCATCACTCAAGTGCTTTTTTTCCAACCATGGACTTACTGCGGTCCCCCACACATCTACCTAACTGGTAAGATGGCCCTACCCTTTGACGAAGAGATTGGTTTGATAACCTCATAACAATAGCCTTTTTTGAGCTTAGTGTTGTGTCCTATATGTTTCTAGAACTAACATACAGTGGCTACCCCCTACATGTATGTACATCCTGGCTTAGTACATAAGCACGAATCACTGTGAAACTGACAGTGTAAACAATGGCTACTTACACTACTTTGGCCAAAGTTTCCATCACTCGAAACATAGAGTGGACATCACACCTTCACCCACCTTCCTAGATTGATTTGGATTAATGACCATTCATACTCTATACCTAGATTACCCCCTTTCCTATGGATCAGACAAATCCCAAGAATAACCCACATAACATCTCATAATCAAGGTGACTTAACTAAGTATCTCAAAATACATAGGTTATCTCATTTCCCATGGATAAGACAAACCCCAAGAATAACCTAATCAACCATACGGTAATCATAATGTCACAACATCAAATGACCCTATTTCAAAAATTATAATTTAAACAATAAATGTCTCTATTCAAGAGTATATCTCAACAATAAATGAATCCCATTAAAAGTATAATCTCTTCAATAAATGACTTCCATTGAAAGTATAAACTTCAACAATAAATAACTCTTGATCAAAGATATAAACAACAATCAAAAGGTCAATTCGTTCATATAGGTTGATCCCAACCTATTTGCTTCAATCAATGATCAAATAAACAACCCAACCAAATAGGTTATTCTCAACCTAGGGTTTCAATCGAAAGTGATGTAAAGATCAAGTGATCATAAACAAATCTCAAAACCTCTCTTTCCATCTACCTAAAATATTCTCATGTTTACAATGTTCACTACATTTGAATAAAATTTAGAGGACATTATCCTAAGAAGGGTTTCTGCATCTATACCTTCAAGTCCTCTTCTCAATACGGCTTTGGATTTTCATAACATATGCCCTCTTGAATTTTGTGAATAGGAATAGACCCTTAATCAAGATAACATAAACATGTAATACATTTATCAATCCCATTGTTGATTATTGATATAACCATCACGTATATACCCTAACCCTAGGGATAAGAATATCTTCCTACTTTCAAGGAGATACAAGTAATCTATCAAGCATAGACATACTACATATAGTATAAATACATTGCATTCATACAACCTCCCATATATAGGGTACATACACTTCTATTTAAGTATAACCAATATGATAGGTTTCTTCAACATATTAAACATCCAAGAAACATACAATCATGTGCAAGCATCACATCATACTTTTAAGCCAATCCTTTTCAAAATATGAACCAAAACTATTTAACCTTTCAAACATAAATGGAAAAGGTATAGAAACTAGCATGCCCGTATAATGCTCCAATTGATTAAACCTCCTTCCTAGTTTGTATCTTCAAGCTTGCTTGATACCTCCTTCAAGATCCAATTGATTACCCTCTTCTCACTTCTCGCTTTCTCTCACAATAATCACAAATACGAAATGGAAAAATAACTCTCAACTCACTAACTCAAAAATCACAACAAAATAACATCAAGATAATCAAAATGATAAGTGTAGCAATTGGTAGAATGAGCACCTCTATTTATACTAATTTGTGAGCAACTGAAGGCTACAAAAAAGTAAGTATTTATGCCACCTTTTATCCTCATGCAACGACTCACTCATAGGTTTGCAACACATGGCAGCCCTTATGGCTGAGTCAACTTGATATTTGGAACAACAATCTCAAAACAAGTTTCCTAATTCGAATTTCATTGCAAAATACTGCCAAGTTTAAAAACTTATTTGCAAGCTTATATGAATTCAAAGACTTATTTTACATTCCAACTTCTATCAAATATGGTACCACTTCTTATTACTTGGTGTCACCTTCATAGGCGCGACCAATTGACATATTCTACAAGTTTCTAAACAACATTTACTTCATTCTAAAATGTTTACACAACAACAACTTAACTTCTACGCTTGCTCATTGGTTTTGACTTGGTATTCATTTTGTTACCTCCACATTGGCTTCCCACTTCACTTACATAGCAAAAAAATTCACAAAGGTTATGCCTTATTCCTTCAAGCATTGGACTTAGCCATTCTTCTTTACTGGCAACGTTTGACTATATCTTATGCGTGTATATTATACATTCGTTCACTTATTATTATATTTGCACAATAAATATGTAGTATGCGCTCGTCCAAGTGCTTTATATTTTTCTTTACCAACACTTGCCTCTCTAGCCTATGCGCATTATCTTCAATATTAAGCATAGTTTATAACTGTTTGACTTATGTGTTATCCTTCGCATAAGATTCCTCCCTTATGCCCTATGCTATATACCTAGGCACATGTTTATTCAAGCATCATAATAGATATGACATTATTTTCAGCATCTTGGCTTTATTCACTCTGAATATGGTTTGCACCATAGTCTTATGTGTTGTATATTTTATCATTTAAAAATCTACTCATATTAATATATATATATATATATATATACACATTAATATCTATATATGCATTTACTATTTAAATATGACAATATATATATATACATCTATATATATATATATATAAATAATCATTTACATATTTGTACATATATATATTTCCATTAATATATATACACATATGTATACATGCTACATTCATATGTTTATTCAATCATCATATGCCAATCATATATATATATATATATATAACATATATTAAATAACATATTTACACATTTATTAAAATAATAATATATTATTACACACACACACACACATATCTATATACTATACAATTTCCTCTTTCAAAGCTATCAATATATATATATATATATATATATATATATATATATATATATATATATATATATATATATATATATACTTTTTAATACATGCATAAACATAATACTTATCTAATTTATGCATACACCCCAATATATCTATATATATAAGATTAACATATATATGTACATGTATGTGTTTATAAATATCAACCCTATATATGCACATCTATATATTCATGTCTTACCCTATTAACCACTTCATTGATATATTCATGCAAGACTCATTCAATACAAGATACTAGGATCACTTTAATACGTAAGCATGTGTATACCCAACACAAAAACTCAATTACTTAAACCAAACCAAGAACAATCAAGAAACCAAAGACTAAAACCAAGTCATTCAAATCACCCCGATCAAGAACATTCACAAAACAAGATCATAACCCCTTCTAAATCATGCACAAACAAGACTGGAGGTTACTTACTCGAGTCCACAACCTAACCCAATTTAGGACGTGAGTGTGTATGCTTAGTTAGGCTTATTGAGGGTTACCAGACCAAGCTCCTCTCCTAAGTGATACTTCCCCTCTCTTTCAGAGGTTCGAACCTGTTCCTGCACTCAACTTGGCACAACATAACAGTAGTTAGTTGAACACAACATAATCATATACATTATACATTTCATAGTTAGAATCATTAAAAAATATCAAATTGCATCAATCATTCATTCATCATGTATTCCCTTTCAACATTCATTAAACATATTCATATAAAGATTGATAATACATGTTTTAGTATTTCATTCACCCTTATAAACACATTAAGGTCATGATTAATATTTATCATCATATTTACATACAAAGACCTAAAAATAACTTGGTAATTATGAGACGGGGTATAACAGATTCTCTGATACCACTGTAATTTGTCCTATCTCGATTAACCCTAGAATTCGCCTATTGATCACAAGTTGCAACATATTAGGGTTAGGGTTTCACCTTATTAATTAAATATATCTTTAATGATCTAATCTTGGATTGGAATCCTGTAAATTCACCACATGAACAATATATGCAAATATGTATATATGCTTTTTAGGGTTAGACCATTGCATCACATCTAAAGGTTATCAACAATGCAAACATATTAAGAAATTGGGAGAAGGGACATGATGGGTCTGCCCGAAGCCATATGCCAAGCCTAAGAGGGTGTATACCACAACCCTCCCCCTTGGTAACTTGTACTTTCTTTCCCCATCAATGCCTTAGCCCCTAAAGACACTTGCTACCTTGTGGGGTTGGGTGATGATCGCGACTGGGCTTTTTGCACTCCTACCACTTCACCCCTGGACCCTCCTTCTTGAGGGATTGGGTGGAGGTCCTAAGTGGGCTCTTTTGGCCCCTACCACTTCACCACTAGCCCTACCCATGAGGTGGGTTTCAGACAATCAACATAATTCTGATTCAATCATAGGAAATTCATCTTTATTATCTTAGAAGCAATAAGTATACTTCGGTAAACAATCACTTGTGGAAAATACACATGTAATATCCCTTTATTATATAGGGCCATATTTATATAGACGTAAGATAATAATTGGAAGAATTACACCTGAATACATGATAGATCCGATATACTCCTAATTACTTATATATTGTTGATACAACTGTCTATTGTGCTGGATTGCATGAGTTCCCTTGTGATTTTTTGTGTTCGAATATCTTCCTCTATTCACCCAGATATAACTTTCTAGCAATCGATGATGTATCTTCCTAAGCTTCCCTCATATCTCTTCTTCCATATCTAAGTATATCTTATTAATGTATCTGCTACTATAGTCAAGAAAAACTCCTATTTCTATCTTATTCCATGTCCCATATATATGTGCTTAAATCTTCTTCTAATTTATATTGTATATTCCTTATATTTTTGTTTCTTCGGAAACTATATTAACTTCCCAAATTCTCCTCTCTGCCTATTGTTTGGAAACCATCCTCTTTTAATACCCTCGATTAGATCAAGGGACAATCATTGCCTTTTAATACTGATTAAATATTGTCATTTTTGAGCTTTGATTTCCTTAATCGATTTAAGGGATAATTAATGTTATTAATATTATCCCTTACTGCCATCATAAATTTGTCATAGAAGAAATCACTGCATTTCTCAAGAATTGTCCACCATGTTCTGATTTCTTATTTTAACAATTAATCATACCATAAACTGTTAGGTGGATGTTGTTTGAGCAAGAGTCTCAACCAATTGGGAGGGATATCACATGCCCGTCCCTAACTATTTTGTTGCCCTTTTAATCCAATCTTTGTTTTCCACAACATGAATCACTACAATTTAATATTATATTCCCTTTCAAAATGTATATTATTTTATATTTACATTTTATGTTAATATATTTATAAATTGAATTTATTATAAATATATTTATTGTTTTATATACATGCTTTGGTATTTGTAGTATTATATTATAAAGATTATTATTATTATAATATTTATATTTTAATATTTATTATTATTTTATCTATTTATTTGTATTCTAATGTTTGGGTTTTAACTTTTTAGTGTTGCAATTTCGGGGTCATGACAACTTTTCTCTTATTAGGTTCTCTCTCATTGAACCCCTAGGTATACATAATTTATTTCCCTTGAACAATAAATTATATTGAATGAAATATGAGCCAACCATGAATTCCTATCCCTTTCCACTAGGCTCTTACTAGTCCATGCTTCCTTAAAATATGGATCAGTTGGTACAACTCCCTCATTGCATCAAAACCAACAACATTGCCCATTAACTCATTCATGAACAAACATCTCTTGCTAAGTGCATCAGCTACCCTATTAGAACTGCTCCTCTTTGTTTCAAAACAAAAGTATAACTTTGTAATAACTCCACACATTCCATATGTCTTTGGTTCAAGTTACCTTGAATAATTATGAATTGAAAGGCATGGTGGTCTATGTATAGGAAAAATTCCTTAGGTAGAAGATAGTGTCTCCATTTCCTTGGGACCTACACTATAGCATAAAATTATTGGTCATAGATTGAGTACTTCCACTTGTCTCCATTCAAATTCTCACTAAAGTAGGCAATGGGTCTTCCTTATTCAGATAAAATTCCTCCAATCGCACTACCACTAGCATCACAATCCACTTGAAATACTTTACTAAATCCAACAATGCCAACACTAGTTATTCTATCACCTTCTTTTTCAACTATTGGAAACTCTTCTCTATTGAAATTGTCCACTTAAACTCTCTTCTACCACATTTTATTATCTCGGTGATAGGTGCACATAGCCCAAGAAAATTCCTTATGAACTTCCTATAGAAGCTCGCCAAGCCATGAAAACTTTTGGCTTCAAACAAGCCCTTAGGTGAAGGCCAGTCTACTATTTCCTTGAACTTCTCTAGGTCCATCTTCAACCCTTCTTTAGAGACCAAAAAGGTCTATGTGTACTAATTATTTCTTCATGAAACTACATTTCTTCAAATTCACAAGAAAATTCTCTTCATTTAACCTTTTCAAAAATGATCTAATATGCACAAGATGTTATTCATTTTTCTTACTCAAAATCATAATATCATCTAAATATATAATCATAATATCATATAAATATATAATCATAAATTTTCTAAGAAAAGCTTTGCGTACCTCAATAATTAGTCGCATGAAGGTATTTAAGGAACCTTTTAACCCAAATTGCATTACCAACCACTCATACAAAAAATCCTTTGTACATAATCTTCCGCTCATCTACTTCTCAAATCCCTATTTGATGGTATCCACTCTTCAAGTCTATCTTAGTGAAGTACTTGGCTTCACTCAAAAAAACCATCATGTCATCCATTATAGGAAAAGGAAATTTTTACTTGATAGTGACCTTATTTATGGATCTTGAATCTATACACATATGTCATTCTCCATCCTTCTTTGGCATGAGTACTACATGTACAACACATGGACTCAAAATTTCTTTGATTAAACCCTTATCCAACAACTTTTATGCAGTGCCTTGTTTAGAAAACTAGCCCCTAGGATCAAATCCATGCAATGGCTTATGCTCCTCATTTTTGGTAATCCGTCAAGTAATTCCTTCATCAAAATCTCTAAAAAATTACCAAAAAACTCTTGTACTTCCATGGGTACTTCATTGTTCGTTGTTGTC
The DNA here is from genome assembly GCA_007258455.2 of Sequoia sempervirens. NCBI lineage: Eukaryota > Viridiplantae > Streptophyta > Pinopsida > Cupressales > Cupressaceae > Sequoia > Sequoia sempervirens. Next base: position 167,235 of record VDFB02370627.1, on the reverse strand, counting down.
CTAACCTCTGCGGGCTTAGGAATGAAAGCATAACATGCATTCTCCTTCAAGTCTTTCAAGATTTTTTTTCCTAGTCACAAGTGAAATATGGGATTCTTTTCTACCTCCTCATCCTTATCCTTCATCGGATTCAAGGTATACTCCTTCCTATTCTTCTTTATCCTATTAAAAATTTCCTTTCCATCATGAATGGCTTTCCTATCATATTGCTAAGTTCTACCCAATAGAATGTGGCATGCATCTATTAGCATAATATCATAAATTATCTCATCTTTATAACTCTCAATATGAAAATTCACCAAATATTGTTCACTTACAATAATTTGTGTCTTTTATAGCCAAGAAACCTCATGGGGACTAGGATGTTTCATCCTCTTTAATTACAACTTCTCCACCATCTCTTACAACAACAGATTATTGGTATTATCACTATCTATGATGAATTTGCACCATTTTCCTCTAGAATTACATCTGGTCCTAAATAAATTTCTCCTCTATGCAAGTTATTCCCTCTCCTTTTCTGGTTTCAACAGAATTATTCTTAGCATCAAGGAATCTCCATCTTCAAGATTCCACACGTGGTTGAAGCTATGTACTTTCATATTCTTCTTGGGCCACATGAATTCTAGCATTTTTTCCTTTACTATTGTTGGATAATATTTGAGGACATTCAAATGCCCTATTTCTAGTTTCACCATGTATTGGTAACAGGTACCACTAAATATCCTTCCTCTTCCTCTACTAAAACTTCCTCATCCTCTTGAATAATCACCACTACCTCTAGGATAACATATTATTTATCCAACTTCCTCAGTGTAAGAAATTCTCTAGGATGTGTTGGCTTCTTCTTGCTTTCCTTGGTAACTTCTTCTACTGCTAGATTGTCCTCTTTAGCATGAGAACCTAACCCTACCTCTAAAGTTACTTTTTTGTTTCCTAGCCAATTTTTCTTCTACCTCCAAGGCATACTAGTAGGCTTCTTCTATAGTTTACAATATGACCGTGCTTATTACATCTTGAATTGATATACATAGACCATTCACATACCTTGACAAATTTTCAACATCATCATCAACATGTCCTGCCCTAATGCTTAGTCTATAAAACTCTTTTGTATATTATTTTACACTAGAATATTTGTAATTCAAGTTAAGCACCAAACAAACTTAGGTTATAGTCTATTGGTAGGAATTCAGCCTTCAACTTGGTCACCATTATGTCCCACGACTTAATCTTATCTTTTTTTAATTTTTTGTCTCTTTATTTGCAAGTGTTCACACAATAGGGATGCATGTCCTTTCAACTTAGTACATGAAAACTTCACTTTTCTATCATTTTTGGTTCCTTCAAAATCAAAATACTTCTCCATATATGATATCCATTCTATAAGTTATCCAAGGTTTAGGCTACCATTATAGAAAGGAGGATCCACTCTATATTTGTTACTGATTTTTGGATATTTCTCTTAGAAATGTTTCTTCTCTTTGGTCTATGTCTCCTTAATTTTATTTGTTTTCTTCATCTCCTCCTTCTACCATTTCTTATTCATCTTCATCAGCATCTTTGGCATGTACACTTCTCTATGTTGCCTCTATTACATCTAACCTTTTCATAATACCTCTCAACATTTCTACAATGGTCATATCACCAGCCCGTGGTGTTGCTCCTCTTTGGTCGTGTCCTTTATGTGTCACATGTCTTCTCAAACCCTCTACAGTTGCAAGCCTCCTTTTCCTCTAACTTACCCACATCAAATTTCTCTATGGTTTCGCCTCTTGACACAATCACAACAAACCCTCACTCTCAAAAAATTTGCTTGATACCACTTGATGCAAATGAGATTAGAGCCCAATCATGCAACCAAATAAATTTATTCAATACCAAATTAATGCTTACAAAATAATTTAAATTTAAAACCCTAAGTTTGACAGCAAATTCTATCACAAGAGTATAGTCAAATTGTTTCTTGATCTCAATCATTGTTCTACAACATGCCAAAGATCCCAAAATGTGTACATTGATCTTGATTATATCTGACAGTGTCTTCAAAGATGAATCGGATTCAATCTTGGCCATTACAACTAGTAATCCATCATAGAAACATCAAAGTGTAGTAGCAAGTCAAAATTTTGCAAGTGTAGTAGTAAGTCGGGAACCCACAAATTCAATTGCAAGTGAAAACTTTGCAATTAACTGGTTCAAACGTGAAATCCCACTTCAAGTTCATTTGGCTAGTAAAACTCTACAATTCAAACATGGTGACATCATCTTCTAGTTGAAGTCAGTTGACATCATGTTGATGTCAACAGAGGAACTATTCATCTAAACTAGTTTGTTAACTTGTAAATGTTCGGTTCACTTGATTATGTCCACAAATTTTCAAATGACCATGAGTAATCCACAAACTTCTAGTTGGACATGGAATTCTCAAAAGAAGTAGATGGACAAGGAATTCCCACAAGATGCTAGATGACCTCAAAGTTCCCCCCAAGTGTGGAAGGAACCATCACTATCAGTTTGTGTAGTGAAAGACATCATAATTGGTCCAAGATATTAGAACCCGATGAAACTTTCTAGTTTAGTAACAACTTCTTGCAAAATTATAAAGCTAACCAAACATTTGCAATACATGATCAGTAGCAACTCAAAAGTCCACAACTAATAACACACCAAAAACTCATACATCCATAACTTAACCAAATTTTGTCTTCTCTTCACCAAATTGGACCTTTAGACACCCATTAAGCTCCTCTACAAGATGACATCATTAGATTACCCAAATTATTTCTAAAAATCCTCGTGAGCAACTAACCAAAACTAACACTATATAAACCTAAAGCAACTAAACTGAAAGGAAAAAATTGGTTGATGCAAGATTGCTTATGGACCTAGATGCTCCTACATTAAAACCTAACCTAGACCAAAACCAAACCATTGGTTTTAAAGGTCTAGAGGAAGAAACTATAATTTGATATCTAGGAATATTTTAATATTTAGAAATTTTATGCATGGGGATAAAATATTGTTTTTAATGGTCAATCCAAATGTGTGATTAATATAAGCACTAAATCAATCAAAATCATATACTAGAGAGAGTACTAGGTATGCCTAAATAAAGTAGCATAAAATAAAGTGTAAAAGTACAAAGTATGCACATTTTACCCTTCCATTTTCCCCCTACTTTAGTGTGTATGTGAATCTACATGTACAAACATATTGAAGTAAAAAAGAAAATACAAGCACTTGACTACAAGAAAAATATCTAGAGCAATAATCTAGAGTCAACCTAGAGATCATACCTTAATCTTTAATAATCAATTAAACACGATTGAGGGTCGATCCCAACCCTAATCAAACCTAAAATGATAAATGCAAGTAATCTAAAATATCAAACCAAAAATCAGACATAAAGAAGGTCAAAACCCTAAGGCTAAATCCTAGAACAATTTGCATGTCGGGTTCACCATTTTACATAAGTAAATAAAACATCATTATGTAAATATCTAGAGTAAATAAATACAAATAAGTAATAATAAATAAATTACTCTAAATAAGATAGATTAGACAAAACCATGTACCTCGTCATATCTAAATTAGGAATAAAATAATAATAATAAATGTGTGCCTTGGTGTTGAAGGAGACTAAAAAGACTATTATAGATGCATGTTACTTTATTTTTTGAATTTGAATATGGAATAAAACAAATGAAGATGACTATCCTCTATCAATTCTAGAGTTGGAAATGATCCTGGGTGTATCCCACAACTTCATATCTATCCACACATATATGATTTAAAACTTATTGGTGTAGTTTTAATATTTTTTTGTAGATCTAACCATGTTGTCTTTAAATATTTTATACTTACAAACAAGTTTTATTTGTGCTTGTAACTCATAATGAAACATGATAGTTTTGAAGAACGCCATTGGAATTTGTTATGTTAGGCATGGAGATCACTACTCCCCACCTTTTACCTTAGTCAATCTCCATGATTGATTTAGCAATTTTGATAAAACCATATTACTTGATGCAATAAATGCAACTATTGTCGCTATGATGATGATAAGGCTTTTGAAGTTTGATGCAATGATGTGCAATACAATGGATGTTGGAATGACTAAGTGTAAGAGATCGAGAGTGATCCTTTTGATATATAGATGTGGCAAGGTGTCTTTAATGATGGATGGATTACTTGCTTCTTTTATGGAATGACCTAAGGGATGATGTTCCTTGATATCTGTTCTAGGAACACAATTTGAAAGTTTTGACAAAAAAATGATACATGACAACTAATTAGATGCACACCAACTTGAACCCAAAATTAAAATTTAGTTATTGACAAAACAAGTTAATTCACATCTATAATTTTAAACCCAAAGAAATAAACTACAATATAATTTATCTAAAACTTTGTACAAGAAAGGAATATTTCTAATCAATTAAATCATATTTTAAATCATACTCCTTAAACGAATAAAAGTCCACTTTTAATGCTTAACTAATAAATTAGAAGGAAGATTGCCAGTATTGGCATGGTGTGATGGTTTATAGGTGGCATTGTTGTTCTTGCCACCATGGTTCAAACCCCATTGGGGTGGTATTGTTGAATGGTTGTATTCCGGTTCATAGCTCCGGTCAAAAGCGTTTACCCCTTTTAAAAAATAATAATAATAAATTAGAAGGAAGAAGTATACTTTGCAAAAAAAATATGTTTTTTTCTTTTAAGTAAAAGGGGGACAAATATTGGGGCGGGGGGCCTAGTTCGATTGGCTAATGCATCTTGTTGCAGGCAAGAGGTCACGAGGTCTAGTCTCCCCCCAAACCCGTGGTACCATAGGGCATGTCGCGCTAGTGCCAGTGCCACCTAACTGATTCCTGCAGTCTAAAAAATAAAAACAAAAGGAGGACAAATATTATTATTAAAAAAATAGGTGCATTATTTAAATATATATGCATCTACGTCCACATTTTTAAATGTTTTATAGTTTATGTAAATGAGCCATAGAGTGTGTAGTAAATATATTTATACATTGAAATTTTTAAAAAATTATAATATTATTTTTTATATCTTATATTCTTTTTTTATAAATATTATAATAAATTTGTTTGTATACATAAACTAGAAATAAATATATTTAGATAATTTATATGTTATGTCTTTATAAGAAAATAAGAAAAATCAATAAATTTTTAAATAGAAAATCTATATATTTGAGATATTATTTATAAGGCGTCTATTTTATTTGTCATAAGTCTAATAAACAATAAGTCCATAAATTTTATTTATATTTTTTTATTATTTTTAAATTGAAAAAATTATTTACTTTTTTTTACCAAAATTATTTATATACTTCATAATTTACTTAAATAAAAATAAATTTATGATTAATTTATATTAAATTATAAACAAAAAATTAGATAATTAGATATGTACATTTTTTAATCATTATATATCTTTTTTTAGATTTTATTCAAATTAATTTTTAAATATTTAATTTTTTTAGATAATTTTAATTAATTCATTTTATATTAATAAATTAAAAATTAAGATTATATAAGCCGGCAAGGGTAGCGTAGTTGGCTTGAGGCTATGGGATGGCTCCTCATGGTCTCGGGTTCGACTCGCTCCCGGGCTTACCTAGTGGTCTCAGTTGCCAGCTCTGCGGGCCACCCTCAGGGACTAGTCTCGCTCCCCTGCTCGCCTCTAAGTGATGTTGGGCAGGGGGTCGCGGGGACACCCTTAGTTATCAAAAAAAATTAAGATTATATATTTTATTAGATATTAAAAAGTGTCTTAACTTTTAAAATATTAAATTGAAATCTTTCAAAAAAAATTGTGACATCTATTAAATAATATCAAATTATATAATAAAAAAATTATATATAATCTCATCCTTAAGTAAATTTATACTATTTTTCACTAATTTAATAATTAAATATTATATCCTCCTTTCAATATTTTTCTATAAAATACCTCATGTAAATTTAATTAAAATAAAATACTAGAACTTTTAATTATTAGTGTGCTCTTTTTAAAAAAATAAAAAATAATAGATAAAGTCTTAAGTAACTTTCAAACTTATCAATAAAAGATAGATTAAGTTAAGATTTAATGAGCATTGTAAAAAAGAGAATAAGAAGTAGAAGGTATGTTGGACTTTTGTATGTGTGAGGTTATTGGACAATGTCAAATGGATGAAGCTAGATTAAGTTAAGATTTAATGAGCATTTGTAAAAAAGAGAATAAGAAGTAGAAGGTATGTTGGACTTTTGTATGTGTGAGGTTATTGGACAATGTCAAATGGATGAAGCTAATATTGGCCTAGTTTTCTATATTCTTCTAGAGTGTACAAATTAATGTCTACTCACACAAATATGTTTTATGGGTGTTCTATAATGGTATCTTCTCTAGCACAATAGTATTGTATAGTGGAACAATGTCCTATAATGGCTAACTACATCCTTTATAATTTTTGATAAAGTATTACATTTAAAAGAACTTTTTTCTCTTGCTCTTGTACTTACATTTATGTTTGAAAGTAAAAATAAAATCATAATTCTTGAAGTATATTTAGGGAGCTCTTAAATTAGATCACTAGATTGACTAAAAAATTTAATATGAAGTGTAGGTTTTTAGGTGTGGCCCATGGTGGAGATGTGGGTTTTTAGGTGTGTGGTCCATGGTGGAGATGTAGGTTGTTGTAGTAATGGAGGTCAGTGTGTTAGCTAAAAATATGTTTTAGATGTCTAGGAATAGCATATATATGTATGATGATTGCTAGATGTTTTCTATTTTAGTCCCTCATTTTTATAAACAATTATAGATCCACTATGACTATTCAAGGTGAATTGGAGATTAGGATTTGTGAAAAAAGGCAACCATGTGGACAAGAAGAAGGGAGTTTAAATGCATGAAACTTGAGTGCATGTAGGGGAGAGAGGCCTATAGTGGAGCACCCTAACTTCACGTTTCTCAAAATCTTATGTGGAAATTTCAAATCACTCCCAATTTTGTACAACAATTTATTTGGTAACTCACATGCTTCTATATTTCATTTTAGGGCCACATCATCAAATATGATGCCGTATCAACATGCTTTTTGTTGAGGTGTCCAAAAAGGCCCAAAAAAAAATAGTGATGCACTAAGTCATGTTTTATTGGTGTGCTGATGTGGCATCACATGATTTGTCAGTTTATGTACTTTATGGATAAAAAGTGTTTTGCAATTGGATATTAAGGTGCTCCACTATGGGGCCCACTAAGGACTACTTCTATCCCCACTATTGAACCCCACTCCACTATGGGCCCCTCTCCCCTAATTCTATCCAAAAGATAGAAGCCTGGAATATAAATATATATAATCTTAAGGAAAAGAATGAATTACAACACACTCAAATCTTGAATAGTCAAAAACTAACTAATATAGATATCTAAAATACATCAATCCAAAAATCATAGAGATATCAATATTAAGTTATTATATTTATTTAAAAGTTATTTTATTTTAATTTAGAAATATTTTAAAATTATTGTATTCTATCTTATATACTAAAAAAATATTTTAAAGTTATTTCATTTACTTAAGAGATATTTTATTTGAACTTCTTTCTATTTAAAAACATTTATATTTACTTTAAAAGTTTATTTTGTTTTAAAATTATTTCATTTGTATTTATTAAAATTATTTCATTTTTTATTTATTTAAGAATTATTTTATAGTTTTATTTTTTAATATATGTGGTTCTTTTTGTTAGCATGCTCGCACCATTACATCTTTCAATGTAAAAATCAATGAAAAAAATTATATGTAATAAGGATCATATTTTAAAAAGTATCATGAAATGACTAGCACTTGTCTTATAATGTTGTATTATGTTCAATTCTTGTCATTGATTTAGTAGCTGAAATTTCATTTAAGGTAAAAGTTAAAAGCTATTGGATTGCATAAGTAGCACACTATTATAGCAATTATGTGTCATTCATCATCGACAACTTGAATTATTCTTAGTCAACTCTTTTGCTACCAAAAAAGAAAACTAGAAATAGGGACTATCACATGCAAACATGTCAAAGTTGTTAGATGGGAAGCAAGCAAAAAAAAAGACCTATACACTTCTTGGTGTAAAAACTAAAGAAAAAATTAAAAATTTATGTGACAAGAGTCATATTTAAAAAAGTGTCACTTCTTGGTGTAAAAACTAGAGAAAAAACTAAAAAATTAAATGTGACAAGGGTCGTATTTAAAAAAGTATCACGTAGTGACTAGCACTTGTCTTGTAATTTTGCATCATGTGCAATTCTTGTCAATGATTTGATAGTTGAACTTCCATTCAAGTAAAATTTAAAGACTATCACATGCAAACATGTCAAAGTTGTTAGATGTGAAACAAGCAAAAAAAAAGGACCTATACACTTCTTGGTGTAAAAACTAAAGAAAAAATAAAAAATTTAAATGTGACAAGGGTCATATTTAAAAGAGTGTCACTTCTTGGTGTGAAAACTAAAGAAAAAAACAAAAAAAAAAAAATGTGACAAAGGTCATATTTAAAAAAGTGTCACTTAGTGGCTAGCACTTGTCTTGTAAGGTTACATAATGTACAATTCGTGTCAATGATTTGATAGTTGAACTTCCATTTAAGTAAAAGTTAAAGACTATTGAATTGCATGAGTAGCACACTATTATAGTAACTATGTGTCATTCCCACACACAACTAGAATAATTCTCAGTCAATCCATTTGCTTAAAAAAAACAACTGGAAATAGAAATAATCACATGCGGACATGTCAAAATTGTTACCCGAAAAACAATCTAAACAAAAACTAAAAATAGAAACAATCACATACAGACATGTTAAAATTATTAGCTGTCAAAATTGGTATCGGAAGAACAATCTAAACAAAAACTAGAAATAGAAACAATCACATACAGACATGTCAAAATTGTTACTCGAGAAACAATCTAAACAAAAACTAGAAATAGAAAGTCACATTCAGACATGTCAAAATCATTACCTGTCAAAATTGTTCCCGAAAAGCAATCTAAACAAAAACTAGAAATAGAAACAATCACTACAGACGTATCAAAATTATTACCTGAAAAACAATCTAAACACAAACAACACCTATAATGTGAAAAGACATTTATCATATAATTAAAACATTCATAGAAAGATTTAAATCTCATACAAAATCTAGAACCATTGCATTTAGAATTCCTTTCTTTTCACATTTTGAACTATAATTCCATATAATCTGTGGCCTATCACAGAGGCCATAATTGATCTGGAAATCAGGACCACTCTTTCCCATTCAGAATTGACATTGAAAAGAACTTGAAAATAAGAATTTACATTAAAAAGAACTTGAAAATGGTTAACAAACTGACAGTACCTCAAATCATCCTTCGCTCGGGTTCATAACACTTCAATGGTAGAGAGAGCTTCACAACGCCATCATGACTTCTAAACAAGACAAATTACTGACATACATTGTCTGCTGAAATCGACATTTATGGAATGGTGGCAGGGCACTTTTTTTCTTAACAAAAAAGGAGACGAGTTTCATTGGGCAACCATAGAATTCAATGGTTGGTTGTGGGCTCAACCACGTCTGTATATTTACATCTATTAATAAGTGTACAGTAATGTATTGCATCAATTTCTATTGCTGGATTGTCTTGGAGCTCTGCATCAAAACTTTGGTATGTTTCCCACCATTTTATAGTGCAGTGCTTTCGAATTCATAAGTTTTCGTTATGTCTTTACGCCAGTTGAAAGAAGAAATGGTTTCTAATTGTCTGCCACTGTTTTATCATTTTGAATTGGAGTTTGTTTGATTTTACTTTTGTTTCTGCATTTCATTGAGGAGGCTCTGTGTAGAGTTAATAGGTAGACAGTGGGTGTGGTGAATACAACTAAGCTTTTCCTTTGGGTAACACTAATTTTAGTTAGGAAATCAGTGAATAACAAGGAATACTCTTACATTTTAGCACTGGTTTCTGTAACACTGAATTATGGTTTACTTGAAATGGGTGTTGGTAGGTCTGTTTCTGTCAGATTGTTGTTTAGATAAGTAATCAATTACAATTATGCTACGTCAAGATAGAATCCCTACTCATTTGCTTCTGCTATTGGCCATAATGGTTTTAAGAAGCTATTTTATTCTAAGCTTATTGGCATGTTTCTTCTTCTCTCATTTCCTCTTGAGATGAAGGGAAAGCAGCGTTGCAAGGAGGAATACATGCGCATCAAAAGCATACTTATCCTTACCCTTCCCTATCCCCCAATGAGAAGAAACTTGTCATTACCCTTCCCTCTTCCCCACTCTATAATTGTGAAGAGACAAATATCAAAATGTAGTTCTAAAGAGGAAATGGTGAATTATGGCTTAGTTTTTTATCTTATGGAAAATCAAGGGAAATGGGCCAAATAATCTAATATCAATCAAGTCTTCTATTCATTCTCACCAAATGGTGATTATCTTAAACCAGGAAATGGGTCAAATAATCTAATATCAATCAAGTCCTCTATTCATTCTCTACCAAATGATGAGTATTTTAAATCAAGAAAGTGGAAATAAGAAAAGATATTAATTGGGATGCAAAATTAATGGTAAAATAGTTAGTAAAGAAAAGAGGTCATGTAACTTCTAAAATTCAATTTATCTTTCATTAACCCTAATTACAAGAAACACAATGGCACTAAACCATTGTGCGTGTTAATGGTCAGTTTGCAATACAAACAACCATGAGACATAGTTTATGGTACAATTCTATTGTCACCACTATGGGGCTTGGGTTCACATATTTTTCTCTCATCTACACTTTTGTTACTTCTTACTCTTTGATATACAAGAGAATTTGTTCCTTTAGTAAGCCCTATTTACTCAACCCTGGGACAAATTATGATTCTTTGGTCAGCCATTACATACAAGTGAACTTTCATTTAAATATATGAGATTTTATACTCATCATGGTAATGACTAAAATGCTAAAGATAGCCCTCACCTCTAGGATATTGCTCAATCATATCATCAAGTGTGTCAAATAGGTGATGCTAGGGAAAATTCAAAAGTCCTTTCCATCCCTAGGCCCACTAAACATGAACTAGTAATGATTATAAGCTATATGTACACATGTATCTATATGTTTTCAAATAAACAAATATTAGAAAATTTTGAAGAAAAAATTAACCTTACACCACATTAACATGGGGGAAAATATAACAATGAAAAAACAACATATTGCCTTAGCAAATATTAAAAATAGAATAACATTTCCAAAAACAGCAAAAAAATTATTGAAAAAATTTGGAACCTTGTAAATAAATTCAAAAAACCTTTACCTTTGATGAATATCCTTGATGCAAGTTATTTAATTCATTTAGCAATAATGAAAGACATATTTGCAATCCTTCAACAATTCAAAAACATAGCAACCTTGAATAATGACAAACAATGGGTTTTGGAAAGCTAGAGTGATATGTAAGGTTTATAATTTTGTTATGTTTTTATGTTAAGATTTATATTTTTTATATTTTATGGCTTTTAAAAATAAAAGTAGAAAATTCGCTCATTAGCCTGCAAGCCCTATGGGTTCACCCAAGTTGGAAATAAATTTTAAAGTACTTATGTCTAGTGGTGAATATCCTTGATGCAAGCTATTTGATCCTCATAACAATCATCAAAGATGTCTTTGCAATCATTGAACAACCAAAAAAAATGACAAACAATGAGTTTGGAAAGTTAGAGTGATAGGTAAGTTTTATCTTTGTGTTATGTGCTTGTAAGTTGCTTTTTAGGCTTACATTTATATTTTGAGATTTTTTGGCTTTAAGAAATGCGTCTAAAATAAAAATAAAAAATCACTATTTAGCCTCTAAGCCTTGTGGGTTTACCCAAAGCACTACCCAAGCAACTTGGGTATCCTTGCAATGTACAAGAGACATACTCAAGCCATATTGCTAGGTTATCCAAACCCACACTCATTCAAGATAGTTATGAGGGTTAGAGGCAACAAACCCTACAACATAGATTTATAAACATTGAATAGATTTATTGTTATTTTTAAAAAATAAAAAATATTTGAGGCTAAAGAAAAAATTGGGAATGGTACAAAATTTCCAAATCCAACTATATTTCAACCTTCTAATACTTATTTTTGTTGATAAGTGTTCTAACTATATGTCATTTTGGGAGATGCAAATCCTATACATGTCTATACATAAAGAAAATGCATTTCTTATGCACAATTGATGATATTTCTTATCATCTTATCATTGTAGTTATCATTTCTTATTTCTAGTAGCTAAGCCATTAATAGAACAAATAATTGAAGAAACAATCAAAAGTCATCTTTGGAGACTAGTGTTGAAGGATAGAGTAGTGTAAGCTAGAGATAAAGGATTTCATCCTAGCATTTTTGTGTATGAGTAGTCATCGTGCAATTGTTCCAAAGTGAATTTTAAGTCGTCCTTGAAGGCTAATGTTGAGGGATAAGTAGTCTAGGCTAGAGTCAGAGGATTCCATACTGATATTTTTTATGTACATCACTTCTATGAGAAATCAATATGTAATTGTTACAAAGTGAATCACAAGTCATCCATGACACCTAATGTTGAGGGGTAGAGTGGTGTGGGCTAGAGTCATGGGTCCATCATGGATTTTTTAATATATGAGGTGCTAGTGTTATTGTTCCAAAGTAAACATATTTTTATCTTTGTCATAAAGCCTTCTAGAAGGAATGATAATTATTCCATATTTTTTCCCACGGAGTATCCCATGAACGACCTTAATGTTACATTATGTTGCATTTTTTTCAACTAGCCAAAAGTTTGATATTCAAACCCATCACCTCCTACACTCATTACAAGTCTATCTATCATGTCATTGCTAGGCAAAAGTAGTAAATAGTCAACTTATTTTAAAATGGAAAGAAATTTCAATGGCCTTTGAACCAACGAAACATTAAGAAAAGTTGTATGCCACCTCAAAGGGGTTTCTTAACATTTAAGTATGTGTGCCTTTCATATGATGTATATTTCCTCGTGTTTTTTATGAGTATATTTTGTAATTTTTCTTTCACAAATGGTTAAGAATTTTGGATTTTCCTTCATTGTTATATGTAGTTGCTTTCTATCACAAAATAAGTTAAGAATTTGTTGAGATATGTATATTATTAAGCTTCTTTATTAAAATATAGATATATTTTTTAGTGAATCGTGCCTATCCGTAGAATGGCCAATTGTGGAAGACAATAGGGCCAAGGGATTTTTCTTGCATATGGTCTTCACATTAGATGAAGACACATCAACCATTTTTTTATAGTTATGGTTCTTGAGTGATTAATGTTTTATTAGACCATTGATCCCTTGCTTTGAATTATCTTTTTTATGATCCTAGGGAAGCTATTGTGTGCATCATACTTCTCAATCTTTTTGTTGGAACTTTGGAGAGAATCAATACTAGTAAGGATTGATGAAAATCTATGCAAGTTTACTTATGTTGCATATGTTGGTAGATTCTAAAATTTTACTTGGATCTTAGTAAAATGTTTCCCATAAAATTTTAATTAACATCTTTAAGGATTTGGTTTCAAAACTATTGCCAATTGTAAGAACCTTGCCTTTTCAATGACTAGTTGGTCATGACCATACACATCTAGATAAGGATTTTCCATTAACATTCAAAGTTAAGAACCTAGACTATAATTGTTTTCAAACCACCAGGAACAATAAAGTAGTGTTGTTATCTTAAATGTATTTATCTAAAAGATGTGTAGACATTTCAATCTTGAGATTCCTTTCTACCGTGTGCGACAAACCCAATATAAGCACCTTAAATATGATTTATCTCAATATCTTTTAGAAATATATTTCGAATATCCATATTGATATGTTAGATCAACATTCCAAATTTGTGTCTATATCATGCATTGTTTTTCTTTGAAATTAATGAAGAATTTGCATATTCATCCAAATTTATATGTCACACAAAATAAGTAATGGGGTATTATAAAGAAGAATTTTATGTCAATAGGCATAAAATATATAACATTATTGCAGCTCCAAGGACTTGAGTCATGTGTCCTTAACTTTACATTTTATAATTATTTTGTCTGAACTGTTCACTTTAAATACATGTATATAAAATATGTTGATATCTCTCAACATTTGACAAGTTATTTTTCTATCATCATTTGATGACAAAGTATCATAATTATATCAAGAGCTTCCACATGGTATGTTCAATGATGTGTTTGGAATGAGCAACCAATTATTTCATTATGCTTATGAATTTTATTATTCAAGTTGTACCCTTGTCCTAATATTTGTGCTTCCATGGTGCTTGTCTTTCAAGATCTCTCCTACCCAACATATCTATTTCAATAACTTCCATAACTTGCCCATGAAGTATCTAAAGATCATTTCCCACATACGCTCCTTCATGTCTTATTGAATAGAGTAAACATCCCCATCTTCATAATTAGTATGATCTTCAACAATCAATTTCACTGTACATTTAAAACATCTTTCTCTTATATTCTCACATTTGACATTTAACACATCTTTCTCTTATATTCTCATTCTAACTTTTTCTTTCTCATATATTGTTGTTCTCTTTGATATTCTCAACAATATTCTCTTCATTTTCAAAATTCAACCTTGGCTAACCATACCTACAAAGTGATAACAAAACAAAACTATTGGTTAAGGATATTATTTCTAATCTTACCATTGTTAGAATGATATCCCATACACTTTAGATAATTAGCTTTCCTTAAGGCAATATCATCTATGGCCACTTATGTAGCATATATTCTATACACATTCTAGGTTATATGTTTATTTGAGATCATTATAATGCAAAAAAGCTAAGCTTTTGAATTCATGTTGCTTTTTACCATGTGTATTAAAATTTAGGAAAGGTCATAGACATCAAAATACAATGTCATGTATTATATTTAATATTTCATTTTTATTTTTTTATTTTTTTATTTTTTTATTTTATTTGTAAGAGAAGGATTATATTAGATATCAAAAAAGAGTACAATATGTCTGCACAGCAAGGAAAATGTTTAGATTGCATCCCAAACCCCAAAATAACCCTCAAAATTGCAAAGTCAAGCCGCCAAGACAAACTACCAAGACCAACCATATCCGCAACCAACAAAGGGAGCCAAAAACAAACTGGAAACTACTAAACTATTTACAAACTTGAACTTTTAAACCCAACCAAACATACCACCACGCATACCTCCACATCCAACCCATAGAACCTGGCTAAAAGCCATTCAATTTGGCAAATTGATCAAATTCCATCATCCAGTCCAAACCTTCCACCGTCTCCAGCCCAAGAATCTTCTTCAAGAAGCTAACCCCATATGCCGCAATCTGATGATGGCGAACCAGAGCCATGCCCTTGAGCTCCAATAGTAAAGGGTATACATGGATGACCTCTCCCACCACCTTGACCAAAGGTAAATCATGAGCTCGCGGCGTGCCCCGCCCCCGCAATGCAGATTTTAGCACCTCGTCCAAACCACCCAAAATCTTGCTCTTGAACAGCTTGCAGATGATAACCTTTGCTTCACCCTTTGGAGTCCTCATGTCCAAAAATGATGCAAGAAAATGAGAAGCAATGTGGGTGTTCACCCTGAAGCACTTGCGATTCTGCAAAAATTCTTTACCCAGTACCATTTTGACTGCCACCACCACATGAGGGTCGATCCTCAAAAGAATCTGCTTCAACTGTTGGTCGGTGATGTGTTTAAAAGCCATTTGCCACACCTTGCAATCAAGTTGAATTGGAGTGTCATGCCCAATGCTAACCACGACCTCCACTAAAATCTCCACAACAAATTTGGAGAATTCTACCATAACTATAAGCAAAGCCAACCAGAAACAAACAGAGAAGACGATGAGCAAAATAAAAGTTCGACCAACTAGTTTAAAGCATAAAGTTGCCCTCGAGTTTATTACTCTGTACATCAACCAACGTGCTCGATCGGATTGCCTACCCATCGTCCATCTATCCCCTGACTGACTACCTAACCACTGTCCAATGCCAACTAGGGTTATGACCATGATAAGCCCATATCTCTGGGTGATATATCATGATAACCAAGGCTGCCAACCCAAGGCACCCCAAACAATGAATACTTGCAATTACCTTCTTCATGTGGCCGCAAGGATACTAGCCCACCACGGGTTCCTCATGCGTGAAATCTCCACCTATGCAACGGGACTGCTAACTTGGCCAGACAAAAGTCCAAATTGGTCGTTATCCGCCTATGCATGGCGACAGTCACTGTCTCTCCACCCCTTGTTGTGAAGAGACACCCACCCTACCGCCCACATAATTAATATTTCATATTTATATTATATTAACATTTCATAATTATATCATATTTTCTTTCATAATTAATTAAACATTTCATATGTATCTAAATGCATAATATAGATGACAATAAAATAAAATAAAAATTTAAATAAAAATTAATATAAACATAGTTCATCATCTATTCACCCAAGATAAACAAGGATTAGCATGTAAGTAAATAATACCTTTCTATGAATTATCATATTTGAGAATAAACAAATTTCTATATAATTCAACATGTTTTCACCCTTAATATAAATTGATTTAGGATAATATAAAATAATCCCTCCTCTAAATACTTTAACACTATATTAGGTATAATTTCCTTATTTAAATATTATTTTGAGTGAAAAAAGGAGATCCAACTTTAAATATTCATCCTTAAAAAGTATGATTCAAATGCTATGGGGAATGAGAATCTATTATTTGGTTCAAATGCTATAGCGGATGACTTTATTATTCAAAAGTAATTTTGATAAAATTTTATATTGAAGATAAGCTTTGTAACATTATTGTGCGCAAGGGTTGGGACATTATTATGTGTAATATTTTGTATTGATTTTTATTTTTAGTAATACCTAACAAAACTTATTTTGGAGATTAAATTTAAACAATTATATATTTCTTTTAAAAACATACATTTGATCAAGTTATATGCAATTTAAGTTGAAAAATATATATATATTGAAAATATAATTTGAATTAATTAAAATAAAATTATACAAAAATTAAACCTACCTATAATTATAAAATATTGTGCTTTGCAGCCACTACACAATGGAATTGCGACCCATTGCAGTGGTCAAACAACCACCATGCAATGACTACATAACCATTGCACAGTAGCACAAGACTAAACAATGAACTACAACCATTGTGCAATGGTAGCAATTACCACTTTAGATTTTAATTTTATTAAACTATTTTTTTATAATATACTTTAGATTATTGCTATTATCTTAACATATTTTTTTCTTATGATTCTATGTTTGGTAATTTGTTTTGAAATATGACAAAGTAATTGTTTGTAGTTATATAGCATTTTTTAATAATGTCATCGGTTGCCAAGAGTTTTTGTAAACACACCCACATCATTACATCTTTGTTGCCATTGTAGATTACACCTCTCAATATAATGATAGAAAGACAAAAACCTTTTATGAGTTTCTACAGAACATGTAAATAGAATATGAAGCCTAAATCCCCAATCTTGCTCTAAATTTAGTTTGGCAACATTGCCTTGACCCCCAAAGTGCTTGAGTAGATTATTGTAAGCGATGGTCCATTAGAACATATTCCTAAAAAATAGGAGGGGAATCCCTCAAGATTTTACCCTATCCTCTTCTCCCTCAAGCATGTAAAGTTTTCCTAAATGCCTATAGAGGATATTGAATTACCTAGAATAAAGCATGTAAAACAAGATGTGTGCTTATCTCAAAGAAAAATATCCATTATAAAAACTAGACACAATACACTAATTGAAGATTGAAACTTATTAGTTAATTTTATAACTAAGGTATATAGTTTCTAGAATATGAAGCCAGTTTAAAGTAGAGGCCTTGTATAATAACAAAAACATAGGGAAAAAGTGCATGGTTGTGCTCTCTTGGAATATTATAGGTTTCAAAACATCATCAAAGAGAATATTGTCCTTGAAGATGTATGAGGAAAAAGATGGTCAATTCCTCTAAGAAAACTCTCCAAAGACTTTGAAAATGTCTTAGTTCATAGAGGACACATTAGAGAAAAAAAAAAGTGCCCTTTTCATCTACTTTTGATAGCTAGTGTCCTAGCTAGGCCAACCTAGGTCCTTGGGGGGCTTGACTTTTGGAAATCCCTTATTCCAATGCTATCCACAGTTAAAAGTGCAAGTCAACTTCACCATGAATAATGCAAAGATCAAATGAAAAATTGGCATTGACACATTTGACAATTGAAGACATTTCCTATCCAATTTTCTCTAATGTTTTGCTAGTGGAAATCACTCAAGAAGCAACTCGTTCTTTAAAAAAATTCTATTAAAACTTAGCACAAATTTATAAAAGCTCTATATAGGGAAATCACCCTCTAAAGTGCTATAACAACCAATACACAAAATGACAACTATTTAGTACCTATAAAGACTAGAGATACAAAGCCCAACAAGTTGCATTCTTTGTTTGTTGGAATGGATGTGTGTGACACCAAACACAACAATGTCCTCAAATAATTAAGGAAATTTATTAAATAGATCAACAATGATATGCAATTTATCAACTACACAACATTGGGGTAGGCACAACATCGTGCCTCAAAGCTTGAAGTGAGATTTAAACTTAAAGAGAAAAAGCATTCATAAGCGTCTACAAACAAAAATAAACCTCTAGAAAACATGAAGTTTGCACTCTGACCACATCACATAGTGAAATTGTACCACAAACCACCAACTTTGTAGCTAGACACACCTCAACCACAACAATAGGTCAAAGGAAGCAAAAGCAAGGAAGAAATGGTGCAATTTGCATGATGTTGCTAACCACAACCATAGAGTATGCAACATGTTAAGGCAATAATTGCTCTAATTACATAATTTGTGTCAAACGAAGAATCAAAAGTTAGAATCCACTCGTGCAACTCTAACCTATATGAATTTGAGGTTTTAGAAGAATGAAAATGCATGTTTCACACCAAGTTAGTTTTGGGTTAAAGAAAAACACTTCTCGCATAATACTTAACAATTGAAGTTTCACAAACATGGAAGTTTCACGAACATGGTCAACTAGGCTTGACAATTATCAAGAAACCTCAACCTTACTCCTTCAAGTAGCTTTCACTCGATAAAAACCATAAAATGTGCCAGTTTACTATGCAATAAATACAAGTGAATATATACATAAGATATGTGAGACTAATGAGGTGGCAAATACAACCAATAAAAAGTGTAACTCATGAATCTATGAAAGAAGAAAAAGTAATTCCTATAAAAGATGTTGACGACTTAACCCCTATGACTCACTCCAAAACATACAAAACTTAAATGTAGAAAAATACATAACAACTTAATGAAATGAAATAAAAACCTGATCCAAAAAATGCAGCATTGTGAATGAAACCTTAAAACTCTAGAAGCGTGAACAATAAATGTAACTATCTAGACAAAACCTTATAAATCTTAAAAATATAGTGGTTCTTGATTGTACTCTCTTTGTTCAAGGCTCTAAAATTCTGTACAAATCCATCATGTTTCATGTTTCTTTGGCACAATGACAAGAAGAGCACCACGTGAATGTAAATGAGTACATGTCTTCTTCTTGAACGCCATCTGATTGCTTCCTTCCTAAATATAGCGATGCATTCTTGCACGCCTTGTCCTTATTTTTGCTTGCAATGTTGCCATTATACATCATGCTCTTTTTCATAGCAAATAAGATAAAACGGAGATTTCATTAAGTTCTTAAATTCCTCCTACTGAATTAACCGGTGGCAATTTCTTCAAACCAAATGATGGGCATAGTATGTTTAAAAGGTGCAAAAGAAATCCACCATTCTTCACATACTTGGACTCTCAATATTCAAGGGGTGATCGTTGAAGGTAGCATAACTGCCACATATTTAGTTGATATTCTGATTTTATGGTTGGAACAGTATAATTCCTCAATAAAATTATAAAACACCAAGTTAGAGCCACCTAAGTTAGAAATTGTGACTTATAAGGAATCATTTAATTGCCAGCTTATGGTTGGGGTGTTGGCATAATGAATATCTTTCTTTGGTTCTTTGCAGGTGATCCATTTCATGCAATGGCCTTATCTCCAGTTTCAATGTATGGGTTCTACCAGAAAAAGTATACTATGAGAAGTTCAAACGATTCTGTTCTGACAGACAACACAAGATCTAGAAATACAGCCTTCTATTACTGGACCCGGATCAGGGATAAACCATGTCATAAGTATTCACTTCTTCGATTTCCAATATGTGATAAAAATAAATTTGAATGCAAACCCAGTTATTTTGACCGTGCCACAAGTCGAAATGAAAAAATTTGTCGATCCAAAAGAATAGTGCTTATTTTTGGTGCACAAAAAGCAAACTTATGTTCACAGATAGACCTACTTGCAGATCAAGCAAATATTTGTATTGGTATATGGACCAGACAAAGGACAATTCGACAGGTCTTGAAAGCTACTAATAATATAAAAGAATGGCTAAGAAACGCTAGCTTTAAATACATCACTCAATCAACAATGGCAACATTTTTTGTATCGAGGATTCTTTTGTTTAGTCCGCCTTCTTATGCTGATGATGGACCCAACATCTATGCCTGATTGTTGAAAGGGTGCAGGTATTATACAATGCCCTAAGTATCTTTAAAAATAGGTTTTCTCTTTTATTTAATAATAAATTGAGGGCAATATTCGTTATTCTATAATATTTTGATTTCAGAAATCTGTTTCGGTTATCTTTTGCATGTTGATGTCTTTCACCTGGTCATCTTTTGATATAAGATGATTCTTAGAAGGAATTATATATGTGTAGTTCGCTATCAACATGCATAAGAAAAGAAAGTGCTGATAAATGTACTTCAATTCACAAGAATCACATTTCAAATGTGGCTTTGTTTATATAAGTATTACTTTTACTTGAATGATAAAAAATCACAGGAATGTTCTACTCATCATTCTTTCTGCTTTATCTTAAGGAAAATTAAATGTGATATGCTTACTATGAAAATTCAACCAAACAGGGGAAGAACACATTTTGCTACATAGGGTATGACTGACCTGATTAGTCTCCAACATAAGTCAGATTCTTCCCATTCATTCCCAAAAAACCATTTGCTTCAATGGGCACTGACTTTGGCTGAAGAGTAGGCCTCCGCATTTAACTCTTTATAAACATGACTAGTTTACCAATTCCGTAAGAAAAGCAGAAGCCTCTCAATTTCCTTTAGGAAATCACTTAAGATTAGATGTTCAATGGACAATAATCTTGACATGACGAGAAGCAAGTCTTCTAAAATACTAATAAGAAGAGATCTCCTTTTCTTCTGACAACTGCAAGCCTCAATGAAAGAGCTAGTAAGCAGAAGCATTCTTTGAGATATTCAATTCTTTTTTAAAATTCTAGTTTCCAACCTTAGGTTGGATTGGTTAAATTGCTTTGTCTGCTCATGATGTAGTGGGACTGCCCAGAGTTGAATCATCAAAGAGGAAGGAAGCTCTTAAGATTTGGGAGCCCTGCATTCTTAAATCTTTCTTGGTAGAATATGAACAGCTCTCAATCAAGCTTATTTCCAATATTTGTCATAATTCAACATGGTATGGATACGCCTGAAAATGACCTTACTAACATCCTGTTTTGTCAAGGCTCATGGATTCGTTAATGTCCCAAATAGGGATTGGGGTGGAACAGCTTAAGAATTCATCAAGGGTGTGTCGTGGGTTATTATTATTTCTTAGACACCTTTCCCTTGAGTGTAAAATCAAATTTTCAATAGACCATAATATGACTAGCAGCAAAACTTCTAAAATACTAATAGAGAAGACCCCATTTTCTTGTGACAACTGCAAGCCTTGATGAAGTGCTAGTAACCAAAAATGTTAGTCAAGACAGGTCAATTCTTTTCGATAATTTTAATTTCCAATGTTGAACAAGATTGGTAAAATTGCTTCCTCTGCCCTCATTGTACTGGGATTGGCCGTTGCAGAATCATCAAAGAGAGGGAAGGTCTCAAAGTTTGGAAGCCTTGTATTCATAAATATATTCTAGCGAATGGCTCTAAATCAAACTCTGAAAAAAAAAATCATGATCTGGTATGGTCTGTATACACTAGAAAGTGACTTTAGTAGCATCTTGTTTTGTCAAGTTTTGTTGGTACATTAACCTCCCAAATTCGTATTGGGATGGGTTGGCTAAAGCACTTGTTGAAAAGTGTGTTTCGTCTTTTTATTCCTTAGATTCCTTTCCCTTTGGTGTAAGATCAAAATTTCAGTAGACAATAATATCATTATAAATAGGAGCAAGTCCTCTAAAATGCTGATAGAGATCCCATTTTCTTGTCACAATTCCAACCCTCGATGAAGAACTAGTAAACAGAAAATTTATTGGAGACAATGTCAATTCTTTTTGAGAATTACAATTTGCAACCTTGAGGATTGGTAAAATCACTTCCTCTGCATCTACTGTACTGAGGTTGCTCAGAGCAGAATCATCAAAGTATCAAAGTATAGGTAAGGTCTCGAGATTTGGGAGCTTTGTATTCTTAAATATACCAAGTTTGAACAACACTGGATCAAACTCCTTTCCTGTTATGATCTGATATGATTTGTATACACCTGAAAATAGCATTACTCTTATCTTGTTCTTAACACTTCCCATGGCAATAACCTCCCAAATGGGGATTAGGTGGGTAGTCTTATATGCCTTTCTCTTGGTGCCCTCCTTTTGCCTAACATTTGTTTCAGTCTCCTCAAATTTGCCATCATTTTGGCCTTTTGGTCCTCCATTCCATTTATTTTCACCTTTCCAATCCTTCCTTGTCTGTCTGACATCATTGTCCCAATTGATAATGATCTGCTTGTTCCCTAATTTGGCCAACACCACTTACCGGACACATGATCTATTAATTTTACACATCAGTTGGGCTGATAATGTGACTATTTTGGAAATTGGTTTTTAGGGTTTGGGCCCATATAAATCAGTCTCCTTTTGCCATTTCCAAAGGTATAAATCAACAATCTTCATTTGTCAAGTTCCCATCTACCCTTTGGGATTATTAGAGGGCTATGGGAAGGAGTACTTTACCAAAGGAAAACAAGTTACACGCAAGAACCATTGAAGATTCGAGGATAGGAGATTCACCTTAGTGTATGTGTAAGTCTCTAGAGTTCCTAGCCGTCCCCTACAACCATTTCTTTAAAGGAGCTTAATCCAAGGAGAAGTTTGATGTACCTACAAGTTGATTCCAGGTAAGCATCTCTCTATCCCACCCATTTCATTTATCCAGATCAGGTCTCCCATTATAATTGCATGTTCTTTATTTTATTGCCATATTGTCCTACATTTACATCCTGGCTTGTCAACTTTGTTATCCTTTCACCTTATTGACCAATACATTGCCCACACTGGTATTCTATATAGACTATCATTGTCATGTGTCCACTAATATATCTCGTCGACATGGGCATTTACTCCTAGCTGTCTTGTCAACTTTGTTATCATTTTACCTTATTGACCAATACATTGCCCACACTGGTATCCTATATAGACTCTCATTGAAATTTTGATTAAGAGGCTCTTCCTCATTCATGCAAAAGTGACAAACAAATGGCCCTGAAAAACTTATTTTCAGTATATTGTCCCCAATCATTGCTCCCCCACGCATACTAGTTGCATAATCTATACTCTGGAATAGCCAATTGTAAACCAAATATAGTTTTGAAATATTTGAGATTTTTGCCACAAAGGATTTGACAGGCCAATTCAACCTTGATAGTTGTACTATCTTTATTGCAGGCCACCAATTCAGGTCCCTTAAATAAATTTTCCCATGTAGGATTTTTCTCTCGACAAGAGAAATGCTATTAGCGAGGAATTTTTATGAAATTTTGATTTACAAAAATGTTATTACTAAGGGATTTGCTCAGGATAATTTATCGTACAAAACATTCCTTGTACTTGCATACATAGATAGAAACAAAAGGAATTTTATTTATGTGGTTGTTATGCAATTACGAAAGATTAAGTGGATAAAGATGCATAAGTATTACTCTCCAGCCCTCATAGTGAAGACTAGATTATAGTCATCATCAAGCCCATCATGTCAGTCCTCGGTATTCATTTGATGTTCAACACTGGCATCCTATTGTATCTGAAGCTAATTAATTTCACGTTTATTTTCAACTCTTCCATATCCATCCTACATTGTGTAAATAATGCTGAGGGGCAACCAAAGATCCCTGCAAGGAAAGTCTAATACAGTCACAATTTATTGGGATATAAGCAAGCAATTATTTTGAGAGGATCCAATAGTTGAGCACTCTAACTTCATTCTTTTCAAAATCCTACTTGAAAATTTCAAATCACTCTCAATTGTTTACAACAGCTTACTTGGCAAGTCCTTTGCTTATAACTAAGGTTTCAGGGCCACATCATCAAATATGATGTCAATTCAACATACATTTTGTTGAGGTGTCCAAAAAGGCTCAAAAAAAAAGTTAGACCCATAGTTGTGCACTAAATCATGTTTTATTAGTGTGCTGATATTACATCACGTGATTTGTTGCTCTTTAGATCTACGGAATACATTTCATTCAGTTATGGGTACTCATTATCAAAACTAACAATTTTAAAGTCACAACTGTTGATGCAATATTGTTAAAAATATTTAACATTAAATCAACAAATGCTATAACAGCTATTGGAACATGCTCAACTACTAGATCCTTTCCCCTAATGTTCTTTCAAAAAATTGATAAATGAATAATTAGCATGAGGTTGCACTATACAACTCCATACACTCTTTGTACAATTGTGTGTCACATCTGCACAAATGAATTGAGGTTGTCATCGTTCCCTATCCACATGTGGGAAGCTATTGTATTTTGTACATGTACTACAGCTTAAATCAGCTTGTTATTCAAATCTGTCCCTGTTGTATATGTTGTACAATCAGTGGTACTTGGCCGAGTGTACTTTGTGTTTCATGCCTGTTAATAATATCAACCATCTTCTATCCAAATCTCTTATAACACAAAGTATTACACCGTTCAATTGTCCATTTGCTGATTTTCATTACTGAAAAAAAAACCTAGCCTAAGCATGCAGCAAGTCTGTACACCTTGGGCACAAGTCTAATGTAGGTAGGTCTAATAAATATTTTACGAAAAAAAAAAATTGTAAAAGCCTTTTTTTTTAAAAAAACAAAAAAAAATTGTTTTAGAAAGCTATATGCTACCACAATGATACCAACATTGTTAAACTTGTTTATTGATGGAAGTTTGTGTCACCATCTCAATTACTCCTTGATTGACAATGGTTTGGTGCCACCACTCCTTTATCAAGTTGAGTTCACTTGACAACACTGCTACATGTCGAGTTAGTCCACCAGATCACTATGTCTAACTCAACTCCTCTGAAACACTTTTCATCTTGATATATTCTTGTCATTTACTTTAATTTAAAACATAATACATAAATTGGAATTCTATCATTCTTCTTTTCTATGCAATTGAATTCATGTTGGAAGCTAATCCTTCTTTAAATCTTACACAACCCTATATTAGTCTATGGTAGTTTCTAAAATTGTTAGATTTCTATCTAATTGTTTCCATTATGACTTTAAGGATGCAAAAAAAAAAAAATAGCTACGAAAAGAGGATAGGTAGTTTATTGCAAGGCATCCATCGTGGAATTATCTCTTCATTGCTTACATTAATTCTTTCTTGGAGGTTGACCCTTTAAAGTAGAACTATTTTCATAATTGTAATTTGGTATTTTTGAGTGGAATCGGCATCTTCAAAAGAATTAGAATGGGTATATGAGATGATTGTATTAACATCTTTGGTGGAATACCAATAACATATGCTTATTTTAATCATAGCAACATAGGCATGGGATCAAACATTGTTCTAGGTTATGCGAACATGTCTTTGTTTAACAAGGAACTAAAAACAATGACCCTTGACTTTTCCACCTATTGCATCTGCAATAAATTCTACAAAATGTGGAGGTTATGAAAACAACAACAATGGGTTCGTAATAGGAGAAGCCTATGCAACTATTAGTCAAGGATCTCTAAGAGACCACATTTTGAAAAAAAAAAACCACTTTCCCAAGATAGAACCACATGTTTGATGGGGAGGTGTTTTTCTCACTCAACCTTCTGGACAACTATTTCAATTTAAATAACACAACCAAAGATTTGAAGGTGGATCTTTTTCAAGAAGCAAAAATCTTATCAATTGTAGAAATGAATTTGGAAAAAAAGAATGGCAACACTCACTTGGAATGCTACCTTCTTTATGCAAGCAAAACATTGTCAATGGTGGAAATGGGTTTGGAAAGAAAGTATGACAACACTCAATTGAACCACATGTTAGAAGTAAATTACTTCTTTTCACAACTTTCTATATTAAGGAAATAGGATCAATAACAAAGCAACCAAATCTAGATGGACTTGGATATTTTTCACCAACCAGATTTGTCCAATTCAATCCATACATTTCAATTCCTGTAGAAATTTTGTCAATTTTTTTAATTCTTTTGACCTTCCAAACAAAACAATTTTATCAGATTTGACAACTATGCAATTCATAATACCTTGGACTTCTCTACTAGAACTCAAATTTTGGATCCATGTAAGAGGTTCAACTTTAAATTGGAGGCTAACAAAGGGGCATGCAACTTAATTGAGCATTCATAGTTTTACCATTGTTTGGAAAGCTATGCAAATAGCAATAAATTTAGGAAAGAAGAACTACTTACTACCTGTAGCAACAATTCCAAGCTCAAACTCTATGAGCAAAAGCCAGGAGTTCCTTCAAAACCTTCAATTCCCAGCCACAGCCAACAGCCCAACTCTTGGATTAACAAGAAGCAGAAAACAGAAACAAGTGACAGACCTATCATTTGCATAGATATCTTAGATTTCTTTAATATCAATTTAGAGCAATTTTATTTACTTAATAATTATTTCGTCTTATTTATATGTTTATTTTATTTTTATTTGAAGAGTTATTTTTATTTACTTCAAAGCTATTTTAAGATTTTTTTCTTTACACAAGTTATTTTATAGTTTTAATTTTTTTTCAAATATATATTTGTTGTGCTTTAGTTTTTATGTACATGGTCAATTTGGAGCTATTTTATTTACTTAAGAGTTATGTTATTTACTTAAGAGTTATTTTATTTAGTTAAGAACTATTTTATTTACTTAAGAGTTATTTTATCTACTTAAGAATTAATTTATTTACTTAAAAGTTATTTTATTTAGTTAAGAACTATTTTATTTACTTAAGAGCTATTTTATTCACTTTACGACTTTTTTTATAATTTTAATTTATTTTTTTAATAAATGTGAGCTCTAATTTTTTTTTTTAACACAGTAACAACACGACAGTCATTGATAGTTGATACCACCATAAAACGCCACTCAATATGATTATAATCATCAACCTATCTTCCTTGTTCTACATCCCACAATTATCTATAATCACCTACAAAACTATACTTTGTGGATTACAAATAACCAAAAACTTATACTCTCTTGTATTAGAACTATTCATTTAACCTTTGGAAACTGAAAGTAATGCAAAACACAAGCTTTCACACAACACTCCAGTTTTCACTTGGGAAACCCCCAATTTGTAGGGAAACACCAATATCGATAGGTGCGTATAGCATTTCTACCTCTTGTATTACTTGTAAATCGGTAGAAATAGTAGGAATCACAATTCTAAAGGCTGTTTCAACCCTCTGTCTGGTTCACTGTGAACTGGAATTGTGCTTTTGGTGTTCAACACTGGTGTCTCACAGTTCTCCAAAACTTTAGAAGTTTCAATGTACTTCCAACCTCCTACATTTGGTCGTGGAATGGTCCTTCTGTGCACTAGAAGCCTCCAAGACTGTAAATTGTTAATTTTAGGATCAGAATTTCAATTAAGTTAAGCAGAAATAACACAAATTCAAACAATAGAACACAACATATACCCTAGGAAAACCCTCCTTCTTGAGGGAGAAAAACCCAGCAACAATATATCACTTATATATTGAATATAATAGCAACAAAGTGCTTTACAAGGAGGCCAATCACAAGGCCGATCTGAAATGATAATGATGACACCACGCACAATGAATATTGAACTTCTTCTTAAGTCGATCTGCTGTAGATATAACTCGAACTCCTGCTGGTGCGAACTTACTTGAATAATGAATGAAAAATAAGGAGCAGCGCCTCTTATATATACATGAAGATAAGGCATCTCCAAAATAAGATGACTCTTCACAAGAAGTCGGCCTCTTACAAAAGGTGGAGATTATTTTATTTAGTCGGCTACATTAAATAAAATATAAATTATTGTTGGATGTGCCTCTTCATTGATGTCAGCTCCAAAGAAATAAATAGCCACACTACATTTATTTATTTGTTTATTAAATTGATAGAAGGATGAGGCCCGACACTATATCATCAACACTCCCTCTTAGCTAGGGAGGAATCCTTCCAGATATCCAATGTCATGGAGTCTCTCAACATGACACCCACAATGGCTACACCCATTTGTGGAAAGGAGCTCATCACGGAGTCACTCAACGTGATATCGTCATGGAGTCACTCAACATGACATCCACCATGGCTACTCCCATGTGAGGAAAGAAACATGTGCAAAATTGCCCATCACGGAATCACTCAACGTGATGTCATGGAGTCTCTCAACATGACGTCCACTATGGCTACTCCCATGAGTGGAAAAACACAAGTACAAAGAATTCATCACGGAGTCTCTCAACGTGATGTTGTCATGGAGTCTCTCAACATGACATCCACCATGGCTACTCCCAGAGGGTGGAAAGAACCACATCTCCGTCTCAGAGATTGACAAGGGCTTTCACCTCAAATTTCTCTGTCTCAAAGAAAAAATGCATTAATAAGGGCTTTCACCTCAAATTTCTCTGTCACAGAGAAAGATGCATTATAGCAAATCACAAAAGATCACTGATGTTGAGTTCCCTCTCAACAAGGGCTTCATTCTCCACAACTCCAAGCTTGTCTCGGAAGTGCACAAAGTTCACTCTGGAGAGAGGCTTGGTGAGAATATCGGTCGTCTGATCATCAATGCAAATGTACCTCAGTTGAATAGCTTTCCTTAGTACCATATCTCTGATGTAATGGTATTTGATCTCAACATGTTTTGTTCTGTCATGAAACACTGGATTGACAGATAGCTTCACACAGCTTTGATTGTTACAAAGAATAACAGTCGGCTCCAATGATTGTCCAAACAATCCTGCAAGGAGCTTCCAAAGCCACACTACTTCTCGAGCTGCTACACATGCTACAATATATTCGGCCTCTGCAATGCTTAGTGCCACTGAAGACTGCTTCCTGCTACACTAAGAAATCATCGCAGACCCCAAACTAAAGCAACATCCAGAGGTGCTCTTCCAATCAACTACAGTCCCGGCCCAATCAGAGTCAAAATAGCCTGGCAACTTTAGGTCTACACTGGAAGTATATCTCAAGCCATATTCAACTATGCCACGCAAGTATCTCAAGATATGCTTAGTTGCAACTAGATGAATTTGCCTTGGTTCACACATGAACTGACTGAGGGCACTCATTGCATAGCAAATGTCTCGTCTAGTATTGACTAGATACATCAACAATCCAATCAACTGCCTGTACATGGTAGGGTCTACCAGATCTGAACTAGCTGCAAACTCACTTAACTTCTTCAAATTTGCTTCCATCGGTGTAGACATAGATTTGCAATCCATCATCCCAAATCTCTTCAAGATGTCTATGGTATATTTCCCTTGACTTAGAATAATCTCATTGGGTCTCTACCACACTTCCAATCCTAGAAAGTAATGCATAAAACCTAGATCCTTCATCTCAAATTCACAAGCTAACTCCTTGCATTTGATAATGAGATATTTTGCTCCAATAAGAAATAGATCATCAACATAGAGAACCAAGATTAGAGCCTCACCATCAACTACCTTGAAGTAAAGATTTGAATCTGCATCATTCTTGGAGAATCCCAAGCTCATCAAGTGTCGATCAATCCTCTCATCCCAAGCACGGGGAGCCTACTTAAGGCCATACAAAGCCTTCTTCAATCTACAAACATGAGACTCCTTCCCATGAATCACAAAGCCATCAGGTTTCTCAATGTATACTTCTTCAATCACGCCATTAAGGAATGTTGTCTTCACGTCCATCTAATGTATAGCTTCCATCCCTTAGCTACTGCAATAGCAATAATAGTCCTGATGGATGTATAACGAGCAACCGGAGCAAAAGTTTCTTCATAATCTATTCCCTCTTTCTAAGAGAATCCTCTAGCCACAAATCTAGCTTTGTACTTCTCAATGCCTTCCATCAGCTGCATGCTTGATCTTGAAAAGCCATTTGGAAGATACAACTGATTTTCCTTCAGGTCTCGGTACAATGTCCCAAACATCATTCTTGATAATAGATTGATATTCTTCAGCCATAGCCTATCTCCATACTTGCTGACTTGATGCTTCCTCAACACTAGAAGGCTCAAACTCAATGATATGACTCATCAATGCTACATAGCCTGGAAATTTATGTGGTCTTTTGCTTTCTCTGAATGTGCCTCTAGGAGCTACATACTTCTCTGCATCTTGCATAGTCTATCTAGCCCATAGAGGTCTCTTTCGACTTATAGCAATATCTCTCGGACCATCAATAGGTTCTAAGGGATCAACTTGATCACTAGCATCTTCTGGTTCAATCGACTCCCTCTAAATCTCAGGAGTATGTTAAACATCCATATCCTGAGGAGTCTCCTGATCTTCATTATCTATCTCCATGCATGACCCTTTAGATCTTTTGAATGCAACATCTTCTTCAAAAGAGACATCCCTGCCGATCTCTATCTATTTCTTTCCTGGAATGTAAATCCTGTAGGCTTTTAAAGATTCACTATAACCCACAAATATTCCTTTCTTGCCAGATGGTTCTAACTTAGATCTATTATCTTTAGGCACATGAATATAAACAAGACAACCAAAGATTCTCAAATGACTGACCTCAAGCTTCACACTTGGTAAATGCTTCTTCAGGAGTCATATTTTCAAATATTTGATGAGGGCTCCGATTTTGAACATACATTGCAGTTCTAGATGCTTTTGCCCAAAGGAAGGTTTGTAAGTCTTGATCATGGATCATAGTTTTGGCTGCCTCAACTATTGATCTATTCTTCCTTTCTTCAACTCCGTTATCAGACCTCAAAACCTTGATCCTCTTTCCAGACAAATTCTCTACTTGATCCTTAAATTCTTTGAATTTCTCAAGTACTTCTTCAGATTCCTTAGACCATTACACATCCTCTACAAGTACCATCATGATCCTGACTGAGTTTCGGAAGGCCAATAACCATCTTCTCCATGGATGGAAGAGCTCTGAAATGAAGGTGAGCAAGCCTCCCATGCCAAAGCTCACTGAACTGGTGGAATCATGCAACAATGCTTGAATTGGACGAATGGAAAGTCTATATAGACTCTCTTGCCAAACACCAATCACTCAGGCTGTCTTGATGCTAGAGTTCTTTGGCCAAGCAAGAACTTTTCCCTCAGAAAATGCAACTTGATATCCTTTGTCTTCCAAAGCTGAAATTGATACAAGGTTCCTCTTGATACCTGGTACGAACAAGACATCACTCAAATGAAGAGGGATGCCAGAATCTAGATGAAGAGAGGTGGCTCCAGCACCTTTCACTTAATAGCAAGCATCATCTTCGATTATTACTTGAATGTTGGTTTCTCTTTCCACCAAATCTGAAAGATGCTCTCTATATCCTGTAATGTGCCGAGACGCGCCACTATCAATCAACCATGTGCTACTATCGGTTGGAACATTGCTTGATAGGGCAGAGATGAATAGAAATTTACTTGAGTTATCTCTTGAATCCTTCTGAGGAGAGACATCTTCCACATCTGTAGTAGAAGCATGTTGCTTTGGTCTTGTTGCACAATCTCTAGTATAGTGACCATTCTTGTCACATCTGAAGCACTGAATATAGGAGAGATCCTTCTTCTTAGCTTCAGGAGCAGCATCCGATTTCCTGTCTCTATTCCTCTTGAAATTTCCCTTTCTCCCTTCTCTTCCTTTCCTCTTTGAAGTTTGAGCCGCAAGAACATGATTGTCTTCATTGTGAGAGCTACAACCATTACCTCTTGCTACCAACCTAGATTCCTCTTGAATGCAATCTGCTCTAAGGCGATCAAACTTTGGTAGCTTAGATCTTCCACTGATACCTTGAATAAAAGGCTCCCAAGATTGAGGAAGATTGTTAAGTGCCAACATGACTAAGTCTCTATCTTCAATTATGTCTCCAATGGCATATAGTTGATCCTTCAACTCAGTGATCTTCATAAAGAAGGAGGTGACTGAATCTCCTTTCGCCATCTTGATGTGATGAAGTTGTTGCCTTAAATCAAGAGCTCTACTGGTGTTATTGATCTCATATAATCCCTCCAAAGTCTTGAACATCTCTCTAGCTGTCTTCAACTTGGAGATAATAGGCACAAGGTGATCCTTCACGGAATCAATCAATATCTTATTGGCCTTTGTGCCATTCTTCCTCCATTGTGTTTTCTCAATCTCATCGGAAGGCTCGGGCACCTCGCTCTCCACGAACTCGAGAATATCATTTTCTTCCAATGCAATAAGAACTCTAAACTTCCATGAGGTGAAGTTAGAGGCACCATCAAGTCTATCTTCAACCTTGAGTCTGTTCACCATTTTCAAAGCTAAGATAGACGCTCTAAAGATGAGAAGAAGAGAAGAATATTTCACTGCTTAAACAAATCTGATCACAATCTTGCTTAAACCCGCTCTGATACCATGTTAATTTTAGGATCAGAATTAAGTTAAGCAGACATAACACAAATTCAAACAATAGAACACAGCATATACCCTAGGAAAACCCTCCTTCTTGAGGGAGAAAAACCCCGCAACAATATATCACTTATATATTGAATATAATAGCAACAAAGTGCTTTACAAGGAAGCCAATCACAAGGCCGATCTGAAATGATAATGATGATACCACACACAATGAATATCGAACTTCTTCTTAAGTCGATCTGCTGTAGATCTAACTTGAACTCCTGCTAGTGCGAACTTACTTGAATAATGACTGAAAAATAAGGAGCAGCGCCTCTTATATATACATGAAGATAAGGCATCTCCTAAATAAGACGACTCTTCACAAGAAGTCGGCCTCTTACAAAAGGTGGCAATTATTTTATTTAGTCGGCTACATTAAATAAAATATAAATTATTGTTTGGATGTGCCTCTTCATTGATTTCGGCTCCAAATAAATAAATAGCCACGCTACATTTATTTATTTGCTTATTAAATCGATAGAAGGATGAGGCCTGATGCTATATCATCAACAGAACTGAAATGTCAAAAGTCATGTCCTTCCTAACTCACAAACCTTTTTAACTTGGACAATTTTTGCATATACAATTTTCAGTGTTCACTAATTTTCTTCTAATTGTAACTCGCTGGTCTTTTTACCAAACGAAGCTTTTTCTGCTAGGTATAGATCATTCCACCATTAATTCCAATCACAGCTGCTTTTTTGTATTGAGAACAAGGTTGAGATTCTGTACATCCCTTAAAAGATGTGTGGGATTCTCAAGGTGAAATACTTTTTGCTAGAAAGCAAATGTACAAGCCTTCGGTTTGCAGTTATCTCAAGTTACAGAGAAGACCAATGGGCCTATGGTCAGAGATACCACTTCTATGAATTGCAGTGAATGACAAAAATGATTAGACCAAAATTTTCATGGGCAGCCCATAAAATTAGTAACTGATAAAAAAGTTCTCTCCCTTCAGTACTTTTATGCATCATACAATAGGAGTTGTGGCTTTATAATATGCCATAGATGTTTTCCTCCTATTTCATGGGAAGCACATCCTCTTCATTATTGATGTTTCTAGTTCTACTATGCTGTAATTTCCATGTAGGATCCATGTTCCTTCTAGCACCATTTCTCAAGAAATCTACATATCCATTCCCAATGTTGCAGCAGTTGACCAAATTTCTCTTTCGAATGAAGTTTGTGAAAATGTTTTCTGGTCTTCTTTGGGCTCATATTTCCGTGCCAGAATTTGCATGTTTTTTCTCCACCTAAAGAATCAAAATAAATTTATGTTTGGCCTTGGACCACCATAATGGCTGGTGCTGTGTACCCCAAAGCTTGTAATGAGATATGACCAATCACCGCAGTCCCATTAGCAAAGAAGATCAAAGAACGACATCTCAACTGGAAAGATACAAAACATATATATATTGATTCTTCAAAACTTTTCTGCTTCTCTATGTTCATGTGGAAGCAACCTTAGGAGATTTCTTTAACGTCAGTACTGTACTGAGAATGTATAATATTTTTCCTTTTTACTGAACATTTTACATGCAGGTAGTCAATCATAAAATTGCAACATGTGAATGAAGATTTTTCTAATTTTCTTTCATTCCAAATGCAGTTTCCCGAAGCTTGTAATGAGATATGACCAATCACCATATCCCCATTATCAAAGAAGATCAAAGAACGACATCCCAACTGGAAAGATGCAAAACATATATATTGATTCTTCAAACCTTTTCTACCTCCCTATGTTCATATGGAAGCCACCCTAGGAGATATGTTTAACTTCAGTTGTGTACTGAGAGTGTAAAATATTTTTCATTTTGACTGAACATTTGAAATGCAAGTAATCAATCATTAATTGCAATATGTGAATAAAGATTTTTCTTTTGTTCCAAATGCAGTTTCCCAGCTCTGTATCCTTTGTTCCAATATGTGATTAAATTTAATGCCTTTTTAAATATTGATTATGTCCTTTTGTAGAGAAGAATTGGTATCCTGCATGGCAAACCCAGTGTGTGCAGCAAATGTTGCTTGCATCGAAATCTGTAATAAACATCCTGATGAGACAGCATGTCAGGTCTCTCTCTCTCCTCCCCACCTCCCATTGTTTTCTGCCTTAAATGACATGTATAACAGAGATGGAATTTTATTAACTGGCATTATGCTTGCACAATGTTAGATTTCTTGTTGCATTCTTGGTATGATTTAGAATTGGAGTATTAATTTCAAGCATTGATAACTGTTTCCAGATCAAATGTGGAGATCTGTTTCAAAACGATGCTGTAGACCATTTTAATCAATGCGCATTGTCCCGAAAGAAATGTGTCCCTAAGAAAAAAGGTGAAGGGGCATCCCCTGTTCCCGATCCTTCAGCTCTTGTTAAAAAATTCAATGTTGCTGATTTCAAAGGAAAATGGTACATAAGTGGAGGCTTGAATCCATTGTTTGATACCTATGATTGCCAAGTGCATGAATTTTGCAAAGAATCTTAGGAAAATTGTCATGGAGAATATCAACCCCCGATGGCAGTTTCTTCACTCGTCATGCTATTCAGAGATTTGTGCAAGATTCCTCTCAACATGGGATTCTTTACAATCATGATAACGAGTATCTTCATTATCAGGATGACTGGTATCTTACTTTATCCTATACATTTAGGAAACATCTCAAAAAAAAGTTCATTTCTATCAGTACTTGATTAACTCTAGTTACCAATAAAAATATATTTTATTGATTTTATTCAGTTAGTTAGCTCTTATTTGCCTATGTAATCATGGAAAGTTAAAAATGAATGCAATACTTTCCCTAATCAGTTGCCCTAATAGGTAACATTCTCCTTCATAACAAATTTGCTTGAAAAAACAAATACCCAAAACTTTTTGATTGATCAATGAAAACTTTATTCAAGTACTATGGAATGGATCAAATTTGATTCTACCCCTGGTGCAGACAAAAATCTCAATCTCCAAAATAATACCAATTAGCGAAAAATCAACAATCCCTCCAGCCACAGCCAGGTAACAATTCAATTTGACAATTTTGTTTGTCGATTGAATTCTAATTCAATTTGCAATTTCAATTACATTAACACAGAATTCCATAGACAAGCACCTCGATTTAGATTCAAATTTAAAATAATTCAATAAATTGATCTTAGTTTACATATTACATTGGCAAATTTCACAGCTTCTCTACTCCCCTGTAATTGCTTTCTCCATCAATCTTTGTCACCTTATCTTGCGCACTCCACGTTGCCTACTTATTTTCTCACAGGCTACGACTCTCCGTGCATCTTTACACATTTCAATTTTATCCTTCTTTCTCTCAGCTGTGCACACATTCTATCTTATACCAATCTGCGTTTAATTCAACTCTAAACTGCCTTTTACCAGGCATCACTCTCCTTGATGATTCCCTCTGACTCTTCCTTTAGCTGGCACAACCCATACCAACTAATTCTGCATTTACTGTTTTAATTTCAAGATGCCATTAATATGGCGCCCCTCTTCCCTATATTCAATCTGCTATTAAATTGCAGATGAGGCTGCCTTTTCCTCCCATCAAATTCCCCATCTACATGGCATGCCTCTCCTTTTTACTCTGTTCTTTTTGGAAAAACATAAACTTCATTGTATTTTATTTTTTGTATTTTAAACCGTCACACTTTCCAATCTGCCAGCCGCCCCTCTATTCTCACCCCACTCTTCTCTATTTCACAGCTTTCCTCAATTCTCCCAATTTTGTTCATGTTAAATTCAATATCTCTCTCTACCTGGTGTAAACTTCTCCTCTGGCAGTATTCCACAGGGCGCGACCCTTCCTTTTGTTTCCAATTCTATGGTTTTACAATCCCTCTTTTATCATAAAACTTCCTCTATCTGCAACTATGGTTTGTATTAATTTTTTTTGTTGAAGGACTCCCTTCCTTCATTTTCTGCATGACTGTCTCACACCTGCAATTGCTTTCTAAACAACCTTTTCTCTTCCTCAACCACGAACTTTGGTTTGTTTCTTCTTTTACTGTAATATTCCCTTATCTTTAATGCAACCCCTCTTTTTTTTTTTGCTACACATATATATGGTGTGGCCTCTCTATCCCTATCGGCCTTTCCCCCCAACTGCTTTTCATTGCATTTTAAATTTTTTTTAATTATTTCAGAATGGGCGCAACCTCTATCCCATCTTCATGTATGCCTTTTCACCTTCTCTATTCAAATTGACCCCTTAGTCTTCTAATTGCATTCATTTTCTTATTTCTCTCCATACACACATAATCTCTGGCTGTGGATGGTCTTTAATTTCTCTTTACTCGACTCCTGCTTTATCTGCAACTATTCATCTTCTCTTCATTTCATATTAATGTGACCTCTTCACACTTTTGGAGAATAAATTTAAAAATTGTTTGAATATCTTCTTACACAATCAAAAATCCATAAGCCTTGTTGGACTGAAATTGACATTCAACTCATGGAAAAATAAATCATCTGAGAGAAGAATAAGATAATCGAACACATAATTAAAACCATTAGATATTGAAACAAAGATTGCCAGACCAATGTTTAAAATCAATGCATGACATTTTGACAATCAATGTCAACAATGTCAATTTTCCTTTGCCAAAATCGTTCACCAACACCGAATTTGAAATGAGCTTGGGAAACCGACCAAATGCTCCTGCATCAGACATGTCGAGTAAGAAAAATTGTGAGCATAGGCTCACAAAGGTGGAGTTGAGTAGTCAAACTATTCTTCCAAGTTGCAACCAACCTACAGCAAACTCCATCACTAAATCTGGTGTACACAGTTAATTCTTCTTCCTCTTTTTCCAACATCGTGCAGGAACACACCATCTTCCTCCAACAATGCTGCACCCTCTTCTTCCTTCTCCTCATGGACTCATGTCCACCATGAACTATCCCCCTCCACCAAATACCCTCTACTCTCCTCTCTTCCTTCGTGGGATCCAACCCACCGCAAACCGACCACCTCCACCAAAATCCACCTACATCATCCTCCACAATCTCTACAAGCAAATATGCAACATCTACAACATACTTTTGTTCTCTATCCATCTCTCCTTCTACTATCTTATCTGAAAACAAAATATCATCATCATAAAACAAATTTACCTCAGCTGCAACATAAATTTTCGCTGCGATATCTTCCACATCCTCATCAGCTACAACTTTTCGTTCTTCTCCCTTTGTTGCAACAACGAGCTTTGACATCCACTCTTCTTCAATTGCCAACATTTGTGTTAACAAATCATCATCTTCGCCATGCTCTACTGCTGAAATCATGATTGAATCTTCATTCTTTCTATCCACTGCTATCTTCTCTTCTTCTTCGTGTACCTCTGTAGGGGCTACTCTCACCTCATTCTTCCATCTCGGGCTGCAACACTCTTTTCTTTCACTCCTGTTTCCGCTGTCCTCTTTCTTCTTCTCACTTTTCTTCACCAATGTCCTCTCATCTTTTCCAATACTCTTTTCCAATTTCTCTATCATGTCCTGGATTTCTGCATTTCCTCATGGACTACCTTTCCCATCTCCTCAAATTTTTCATTTTCCACTTTCTCCCAATATCGCTCCCAAAACAAAATTCGTATGGGTCTCCTCATAACCCATCCCATCTTTGTCTATTGCAATCTTCCAACTCACATCACATGCTCTGCAATCCTCATCACTCTTAATCTCTTCACAACTTCAAGCTCTCTGAGTGCTC
The DNA here is from genome assembly GCA_007258455.2 of Sequoia sempervirens. NCBI lineage: Eukaryota > Viridiplantae > Streptophyta > Pinopsida > Cupressales > Cupressaceae > Sequoia > Sequoia sempervirens. The sequence continues at coordinate 128,519 of VDFB02370627.1, read as the reverse complement.
AGGACTCCTATCTACAACAGTCCTCACATGAGCTTCTTCTCTACCGCCTTCACACTTTTATATACCCGCAAGTCCTAGTGGAGAATGTCTCACATTCAGCAATCTGTCCACACTCCAAATCACGAGCTCTGATACCATTTGGTGCAGACAAAAATCTCAATCTCCAAAATAATACCAATTAACAAAAAATCAACAATCCCTCCATCCACAGCCAGGTAACAATTCAATTTGACAATTTTGTTTGTCGATTAAATTCTAATTCAATTTGCAATTTCAATTACAGTAACACAGAATTCCATAGACAAGCACCCTGATTTAGATTCAAATTTAAAATAATTCAATAATTGATCTTAGTTTACATATTACATTGGCAATTTTCACAACTGCTCTACTCCCCTATAATTGCTTTCTCCATCGATCTTTGTCACCTTATCTTGCGCACTCCACGTTGCCTACTTATTTTTCTCACAGGCTACGACTGTGCATCTTTACACATTTCAATCTTATCCTTCTTTCTCTCAGCTGTGCACACATTCTATCTTATACCAATCTGCGTTTAATTCAACTCTATACTGCCTTTTACCAGGCATCACTCTCCTTGATTATTCCCTCTGACTCTTCCTTTACTTGGCACGACCCATACCAACTAATTCTGCATTTACTGTTTTAATTTCAAGATGCCATTAATATGGCGCCCCTCTTCCCTATATTCAATCTGCTATTAAATTGCAGATGAGACTGCCTTTTCCTCCCATCAAATTCCCCATCTACATGGCATGCCTCTCCTTTCTACTCTGTTCTTTTTGGAAAAACATAAACTTCATTGTATTTTAATTTTTGTATTTTAAACCGTCACACTTTCCAATCTGCCAGCCGCCCCTCTATTCTCACCCCACTCTTCTCTATTTCGCAGCTTTCCTCAATTCTCCCAATTTTGTTCATGTTAAATTCAATATCTCTCTCTACCTGGTGTAAACTTCTCCTCTGGCAGTATTCCACAGGGCACGACCCTTCCTTTTGTTTCCAATTCTCTGGTTTCCAATCCCTCTTTTTATCAGAAAACTTCCTCTATCTGCAACTATGGTTTGTATTAATTATTTTTTGCTGAAGGACTCCCTTCACTTCCTGCACGACTGCCTCACACCCACAATTACTTTCTAAGCAACCTTTTCTCTTCCTCAACAACGAACTTTCGTTTGTTTCTTCTTTTACTTTAATATTCCCTTATCTTTAACGCAACCCCTCCTTATTTTTTCTTGCTGCACATATATATGGCGTGGCCTCTCTATCCCTATCGGCCTTCCCCCCCAACTGCTTTTAATTGCATTTTAATTTTTTTTTTAATTATTTCAGAATGGGCACAACCTCTGTCCCATCTTCATGTATGCATTTTCACCTTCTCTATTCAAATCAACCCCTTAATCTTCTGTTTGCATTCATTTTTCTATTTCTCTCCATACACACATAATCTCTAGTTGTGAATGGTCTTTGATTTCTCTTTACTCAACTCCTATTTTATCTGCAACTATTCATCTTCTCTTCATTTCGTATTAATGTGACCTCTTCACATTTTTGGAGAATAAATTTAAAAATTGTTTGAATTTCTTCTTACACAATCAAAAATCCATAAGCCTTGTTGGAGTGAAGTTGGCATTCAACTCATGGAAAAATAAATCATCTAAGAGAAGAATAACATAATCGAACACATAATTAAAACCATCAGATATTGCAACAAAGATTGCCAGACCAATGTTTAAAATCAATGCATGACATTTTGACAATCAATGTCAACAATGTCGGTTTGCCTTTGCCAAAATCATCCACCAACACCGAATTTGAAATTAATTTGGGAAACGAGCCGGATGCTCCTGCATCAAGACCTTACCACAGATAGGTGAACATTAGATACATACATGCCTGTTAATAAGTGTGGCATTGAAGTCAGAACAACCACTAGATGACATGTCGTTGCATAATTTGTTTTCAAACAGATATGCATAAAAAATCCTAAACATTAATTAGATTGCAATGTAAAGGCTCCTGTTTGCTTCAGCATTCTTGTATTTTAAATGTATACTAATGGATGCCTATATATCAGAACTTGGCTTTCTAGTTTGACGATATCCAATTATTCCCTTTATATTGGAATTGAACTCCAGAACACTGTAATGGGATAACGCATGAGCAGTCTACATGCATATCTTGTGAAGTAAGCCACTTGTAACTATTAGCCGATGTTTAAAACAAATTATCACAAGATTCACAACCATTACAATTTAAATGTTCTCTTGAGTGTAACACAACCATGACCATATCAAACATTACACGTGTCAATGCAGAAAATCTTTTACTTTTACCATTTTGGCATGTGTATAGAAATTACCGATTGACATGTGCATATCCAACTATTCCATTTGTGTTGGAATTGAATACCAGAACATTGTTAAGGGATAATGCATGAGCAGCCTACATGTAGAGAGAACCTGACCATTCATCACCATTGTAGCATCAACCTTGCCATTGATCCATTTCACTGTTGAAAAGGTCCTTTGCTCCTAACATTATATCAAAATTGTGATAAATATGGCCAGTCATCTTGAAAGCATAGTTTACTCACTCTGGAAAAATAACTGTTAAAAAAGGTCTATAAAACTCGCTGTATGGATGTATGCCATTTAATGCATTTTTTGTTATTTACCAACAAAGAAACCTGAGCATCAGTGGTTACATATGGTTGTGTATTTATTTCAATTTCATGAGTTTATCCCAATAATTTTCTTGAATGGTACGTTTTCCCATGATGTACTTGAATATGATAATTTTCCTCTGCATACAATATATTGATTCATTTTTGTGTTTTCCTTTTCTTTCCACATTTTGTAATTATGCTGTATGACTTTCAATGCAAATTTTTCCTTGCATCATATAATTCATGATATTACTCAGCATCCTATTTATAGATTCGGCTCTATTATTCTCAATTTTCTCCATTTTGGAAAGCTGCAATTTTTTGTTCTGTTTCATATTTCTTACTGTTCTATAATTTTTAATGAATGCATCCACAGATTTTCCTAGGTTCCTGTATTCCCCATGAATGTAACTTAGATGCCTTGCTAGTGCATCTTGTGTCTCCCATACTTGGTAACTATGGTGAAATTCTATTGAGAATATGTTTTTCCCTAACCACATACCGGTTTGGTTTAATTGGAATATTTAGAATTTAAGTGGGTTTAGAATGACTTGTATTTCAACATATTTGCCTAGGAATCAAAGTACATTATGTTGAAACGACTGATTTAGATATGGATTCTTTTTTGGTAGAGTATTTCATGCATGTGAAAAAAAACCTTATTTCATGCATGTGAAAAAAAAAACCTTATAACTATTCCCTTAAGTCTTTTGGTTTTATAGTACTTCATAGTGGTTCCAAGTTTCAAGACACTCATGTCATCCATACGAAACCCTAATACCAAGTTCTGACACCCTTCAGTACCCAACTTTCTCCTTGACGTAACTTAGGCATTAATAGGATACTGAAACCTAAATACCAGGCAAGTTTCTTTGCAATGGAATACCACAAACATGCAATTCCAAACTTACTGGTTTATTTGGATAAGTTTATAATTTCGGTTGTTGGGCTTTCCATTGTTCCAAAGAATCTTGCATGGATTTTAAGTAGTCAATACCTAACACCGCAACGCCCCAATTACAGAGTCCAATTCTTAACAAAGCTACAATAATGCAAAATCAAGGAATGCTATAGTAATGTAAAAAATATATACAATACAAGGAATTCACACCTCATGCTCAACTTTGGAAGTTCACTCAACTTTGAAACTGTAACATAATCTTCCGTACGAATGGCGTCTCCTTGTGAGACCAACATCTCAGTGGCCCTCCACTCGCACAATCGCAAATATAACGGAGACGGTCTTCTTCATAATCCCTTACTTAAGAACCTGGATAATCTCTACCACTTGCTTCACATCTCCGTGCCATACAGAGGCAGAGCAAGGATTTGTGACTTAAAGTCCTCCCATTATCCACTGGAAACCTCCAGAATATTACCGAGATGAAGTCTTCGTGTACTCCCAAACCTCAACATTTCTTCTCCCTTTTGCACGGGAACAAATCACTGTCACTTTAGAATCTGGGTCAGTTAAATAAGGCTGAGAATCTCATACAGGGCTCCTAGAATTTTGTTTCTAAAATGGAGGTCACAAGTTCAAATCTGATAGGAGTGGGTGGGAAGATGTGGTATTTTAAGTCATTTGTAGACCCAAAAATAAATCCAATAGGTGATCTAAGTTTAAAATTTTAATTATTAATTTTTAGTTTGTTGAGAACAAATAAATCAATAAAATGATAGAATTAAAAAAGTTTGACTAAATTTTTTAATGTATATTTTTCTTTTTTTATTAAATAATGTATCTATCATTTATTGGATAATAATTGTGAATAGTAATATTAGTGTGATGTAAGTTATGGAATATTTTAGCTATTTCATTTTTAGTGAAAAAAGTTAATAGTGCAAATATATTTTCATGTCACTTTTTAATTTTATTTATTGTCTTATTTATCATATTTGAGACAATTTTAATTTATTGAAAAGATGAAATAGAGAAAATAAGAGAGATTGTGATTAAAATAATTAATAATAATATAAATAAAATTTATCTATTAATTTAAAATATTTTAAAAATTAACAAAAATATTTAATAAAAGATAATGAATAATTATATTTTTTTGATCTATTTTATAGTTTACTCAAGAAACACTATATATGTAAATTCTAACATTTCAAATGTAATTATTGAATTACATCATATTTAGAGTTTTGATTCTCATTTAACATTGTCTCTCTTTGATTAACATTTACGACATAATTTTAAGTTTTTTTTTTATTGGATAAAGAAGAAAAAAAACAAATTACATCAGCAAGAATACATGGCCAAATAGGCCACCATTAGGTCATACACAAGTAGCAAGACAAGCTGCTACAGTAGCAACAAAAACAACAATTCTAGACCATCATGACATAAGGTAAAGCATGTTGCTACAACTGTAATAATGAAAGTAGTTCCACAAATTTTGTCTCTAATATGTCAAGTGATTAAATATATTTTTATTTAATTTATAGTATTGAAAAAATAATTATTCTACCAATAGTACTTTAACACCAGTAAATAATTTAATTGAACTTTTTGAGGAATTTAAATTTAAATTTAGCAGTAATTTTTTTTGAAATTATGAAGAAAGAATTAAATTTATCTTATAGCAAAAATAAATATTCTTATGAGACCCCTATTCCATGAAAATAGTCAAATTTAGTAGCAAAAAATGTAACTTGGTCTTGTGAATACTTAATCTTCTTATTGTCTTTCTTTAAGATTTTAACATTATAAATTATTACTTAAGCTTTTACAAGTGTAAAATATTATTTTTATGACTATGAGAATATCATCTAAAAGGGAAAATTGTGCACACAGTCATTATTATGAAGAGAAATAGGAATGATATAATACGTATTTATCATAATATTGTTATACCTATCTCCCTAATATCAAGTTAAGGAGATTACAATTTAATCTACAAAATTTCTACTCAAGTTCATGTTCTCATGGTGTTCTTAACATTTAGAATTGTTACTTATACCTGTATAATTTTTTTTGCAGGTATATACTTTCATCTAATATAGAAAATAAGCTAAATGATTATATCTTCATTTATTATCAAGGAAAAAATGATGCTTGGGAAGGTTATTCAGGTGCAATTGTTTATACACAGACCCCAACTTTTTCTTCAAGTATCATCCCTGAGTTAGAAAAAGCTACTCAAAAGGTAGGACTAGACTTCAAAAATTTCAAGCGAACAAATAACACATGTGACCCTGAACTTCCTTTATTGGCTAAATTAGAGAAAAAGGTTAAGGAGGGTGGACAAGCAATTGCAAAGGAAGTGAAAGAATTAGAAAAAGAGGCTAAAATCATTGGAAAGTCATAAATGAGCTTATTTTAGAGATTTGGAAAGTCAATAGAGAAATTAGAGTGGATACATAGAATTTTCAAAAAGAATTAATGGGGTTTCCTACCATGACCCACCTATTTTACTTAGTCGTGTTGACCCATGTAATGAATTACTTTTCCATGTTGACCTACATGATGAATGACCTTCTTGGTCAATTGTATGGGCATCAATACAAGTGTTGGTTGATATAAATTATAGATATTAGTGCATTGAGAGACACTATGGTTTGTAAATATTATGGTGATATCTTATTTTATTGGTCCAATTGATGGATGAATCTTGTTTATAGTAGTTGTATTGTACTATATCATTGATTTCATAGGTTTTGATGCTTATTGTTTACTTATTGATTTGGCACTAATTTGTGTTTGTCTTTTTTGTATTATTCCTTGATATGTTGTGTTGGTTGATTGAAAGTTTGAATGCCTTACAAATTCTAAATTATAATTATAGAGGTCTTTAATCAATTGTCATTCTCCTAACATGGAATCTTTATTATTATTATTGTAATTATTTTCTCTTCATACGAATGTAATTATTTTCTCTTCATCCCTTCTTTATATGCAATTTTTTTATTCTTGTAAAGAATGATAGTTGAAGATCGATGTGAGATAGTGGGAATATCATGAGAAACATCATGAGGATTTCTAGTGTCCAACACAATCTTATTGCAAGTATGAGCAGTTGGTGTTATCATTGATGTCAAAATGCCTGTGTTGTCATTGATGTCTATTGTTGAATGAGATTGGTGCAAGAGTGTGAGCAGTTGATGCTTTGATTAGTTGCATTACGATGTCATTAGTAAAACTACTAGTGTCAACCTCTAGTGTTGTTGTGATAAGCTTCTATGATCTATGTTTGAGTTGTTATTGGATCAATTGTGTTAAGGAAGTGTTGAAGATGATGGGAATGTGTCTCTGGTGCTTGGTTTTCGAGTGCTTTTGAGAAAAATTGATAAAAAGAGGAAATAGTGTGTTGCAGTGGTATTCTAGGTTACAAAGGTGCGTTCTTGTATTGCTCTGCATTTCTTCTAGGTTGAAGATCTACCTGTACGATTCAAATATTTTGGTGAGAGTAGTTCAAAGGTGTTAAATTCAATATTTGGTATACTAGATCATTGTGTAGAAGTTGTGTTCACCAGTGTATGAATTGTGCATTATAGAGGTGTCTAGGAGAAATTTCTTTGCATTTCTCTACAATTGTGTTTTAGGTTTTGCAGGTCTAAGGATGTGTTGATTGTGTTGACATCATTGTTCAGTCAAGGTGGTTCGAGGTTTGGTGCTTCGGAAGTCAATTTCTCAACTAACAGTGTATGGAAGAGTAGTCTAGATGTATTGGGTGTGTACATTCTTCAATTGAAAGTTGTTGCAAAGGAGTTTGTTGTATTTTAGGGTGTTCGTGGAATATTCTAGAGTGTGTTCAGGTGACATTTGTTATCCACTAGTTATGGATAGATCAAAGGAAGCATGTACTTAAAAGATTAATGGTGTTTGCACGGGTAATAGTCAACTTGGTGTTTACACTACTTGCAATGGATAATTATTATTTGTAGAAGCATGTTGTAGCATGGTGTTGTTGATTTGGGTCCTAGCTAAGGTGTGATGTGGTCTGCTTTCACTTCTATCTACCATGGAAGTGTTTTGGCATCGACCTAATCTGAATTTGTATGGTTGATTTGCGTTGCCGACCTTGGAGAAAGTTTCAAGGTTGAAGATGATATAAGTATGAGTTGAGTTGTTGAGGGATAATAAGATAGATGTGAAAGATGTGAATGATGTGAAGCGCAGAGTTATAGAGTGTGAATTTGAGCTATGTAGTGTGAGCTTTCATGTGTTAGATTACTAGATGTAGTGAGCAGAAGGTGTCTACAATTCTTCAATCATGCAGTGAAGGTGTAAGTAACATTGTGGTGGATTCTCTATTGCATTGAGATGTTTTTCTCTATGTAACATTTCTTCTCTATCTTTTTTCTATTCTGGCAATGAGCCTTTTAGTAGTGAGCCTTTCTTCTTTGGGAAATGAGCCCTATTGTATTTGGTGTTGATACTACTTATATTGTGAGCTAATCCTCATTGTGGTTTTTCCCTTCTTAGGTTTTCCACATAAATCTGGTGTTCTCTTGTGTATGGTGTTAAGTTTCAATTTTTGTTATTTTCTTTTCATGTTAATTCATCATAACAGATTTAAGGGTTTGATGAATGAATATGGATCTGAATGTTAATGAGGGTTTTGAAGTTTTAAGGTACAACTGATTCACCCCCCCTCTCAATTGTCTTGTGAATTCAACAAATCTAGCTAATGAAAAAATATAGAATTTGAAAGAAAACAAAGACTAACCTAAGTCAAGATTGTAGGCGGTGTAAACTTATATTAGGTTTGTAGTGCCTCAATTTGTATATCCAAACATATCAACAAACACAATATGGATAAAAAAAAATTCTTCTATGTTCTAATTAAACACATGGCATAACCTCACACTCGCATGCTTGATGTGGCATGATACCATGTGATAAGGTATAAAGAAAATAGAACATCCTTAGAGCCAATGATAGAGTGTCCACTCATGCCATCAACACACACAAAAGATAAGGATAAAATGAAATAAATCATATACTAAATTTCACTCTTCTTACATCCAAGCAACAACAAAAAACCCAAGGAATGGATTCATGACATTCAAACCTCCCCTTGAACATGCCATGAGTGGTTGATAATAAGGGAGGTGTGTCAGTTCACCTAAGTCTAATGAGATATTTACCAAACACACATGAGGAAACAAGAACAACACAAAAGGGGTAACAACTAACCAAAGACATAAAATTCAAAACTCCATAAATAAGAAAGAATGGCACAAAACCCAAGACAAGTGAAAGGCTGGGCTATGCAAGTTGAAATTAATCTACACTAAATAGGGCGCAACCCCATCATTTTATGAGCTATTACAAACTAATCAAAGCTATTTATTTCGAATTAGTTCAAGTTAATAAATTACATACACAAAAATCATAAGATGTCAATATTTATTTTCATTAAAAGATATTATTTGTATACAAGGATTTATCTACTCAAGATGTGAAAATGAAACATGTAATCACATACAATTTTAAAACTCAAAATATGTTAACCACAACATAATACTATTGAATTCTACATATAAACACATCTAATATGAGGCATAAAATGTATGATCTATCATTTTCATCATAGGGTCAATTTTTAGGATAATTCACAAACATAATATTTCATTCCAAATTGATATTAAATCTCCACATGTAAATCACAATATTTACACAACTACTATTGGGACTCAATTTGGCAATGCCAAAAATTATTTGAGTCCCAACACCCTTATACATTAGCCATAATTTTACCCATCATTTACAATCGATATGAGAAAAATCCAAATGATTATACCTGATCAATTTTTTATTAATTGTTATTCCTTTTCATCTTGTGAGTCCTTATCAAATGCTAGAAGTTACAAAATTCCAAGAAAGTCCCAAGTCTGGGAGTGTTTTATTCATTTTCTATAATTCTTGTGGAATTGCAGAGTTTAGTTGGACTACTGAATATTTCCTAATCATCTAATGTCCTTCTTGACCTCCTTTCTTGCACAAAATCCCCACAAGGTCTCCCAAGTCCTCTTCCCCTTCTATTTCCTTCATTTCTTCATTTTTTAAGATTTTTATGGAAATCCAAGCTTTTTTCCTTGTCTTAACTTCCCTTCATTTCTCACTTCTTCACAATCTTCCATTTCATTCTTTATAGAATTTCATGGTAAGTATAAAATTCTTACTTTTCCATTTCCTTGGATTCCCTTATCTAATTCTATAGTATTCTACCACACCCTCATTTCATTCATTAATCACCTTTTCGTGAAGTTTTATTGAACTTCCTTACTTTAATACCCATGTCTAGTTCTCACCTCTAGTTCTATATTAGACCTTCACACCTCTCTTCCTTCCTCATTTTCCTACATTTCTCTTCAAGCTTTCATGTGTAATTTCATTATAAATTCAAACTTGCACTCAAATATCCCCTCTTCATGCCCACTTTCACATTGATCCTCTACAAAACTTCCCAATGCCTTTTTCCATTCATTTCTTCTTGTGCAAAGTTCAAGCTAACTTCCAAACATTTTTCTTCCAACCCAAATATCATATTACCTTGTATAATTTTGTATCATTTCCCCACATTTATTCATTTCATTTCCTTTGCTAATTTTACCCCTATTGCATAATTTTGATTGACTTCTAGACTTTCATTATCAAATCTAGTCCTAATGTCTTTTGCCACAATGAAACCGTAATTCTCCTTTTCAACCTCCCAATTTGCATCAAACTTTACTATTTCTTTCTATTCACTTCAACCACTACCTTGACCTACCCAAGATGCCATTAAGGACCAAAATTGACCTTCCAACTACTCCAAAAGGATTTACTACCTAAAAACCTAGGTCCATCCCAAGGGTAAATATTTTCTTGCAAAATCAATGGTGGATTATGATGGTGACCATGTTTCCATGAATGTGGTGGTTGGAGTTCCAAATGTCAATGATCTTTATGCTATTTATAGAATTCATATTCAATAGATTTAGTAGGATTTTAACTTGTTTCACATGCCACATTTATGATGTCTAGTTCTTAGTCAAATTCCTACAAGCGATTTAGTGACCAAATAAATTGCTAGTGCTATATGTACTAGTTCATTTTAAAAAATAATGGTCAATCATTTCTACATTTCCACATGACTATAAGTGCTAAGGATTTTCTAGGGTTTCAACTCCTACAGTTCTAATTTTCATTGAGAAATATATTTTATAAATCACAAAGAGGTAGCAAGTTTGTAATAGGTTTCTATAATTGAATGTCTCTTTGATCATTTATAGATTTTCAAGGGAACTTGTAACTAATGAATTGTGATGGAATTCTAGGTTAATGTTTCCTCTTGAAACATTTTTTGGTATGGTTTCAATAATAATTTTATAAGTGTTGCAACACTTCAAATATATGATGTCTAGTTCTTAGTCAAATTCCTACAAGTGATTCAGTGACCAAATAAAGTGCTAGTGCTATATGTACTAGTTCATTTTAAAAAATAATGGTCAATAATTTCTACATTTCCACATGACTATAAGTGCTAAGGATTTTCTAGGGTTTCAACTCCTACAGTTCTAATTTTCATTGAGAAACATATTTTATAAATCACAAAGAGGTAGCAAGTTTGTAATAGATTTCTATAATTGAATGTCTCTTTGATCATTTATAGATTTTCAAGGGAACTTGTAACTAATGAATTGTGATGGAATTCTAGGTTAATGTTTCCTCTTGCAACATTTATTGGTATGGTTTCAATAATAATTTTATAAGTGTTGCAAATATATTGTGTGTAATGGTGTCTTCCCTATTACAAATGGAGATCTAGAGTTTGAAGAAGGATTATTAGGAATAATTTTTTGAATCATATCTTTTTAAAAAAAAATTAATATAATATTCCTCTTGGAAAAATACAACTCTATAACTCACTAAATAAGGCATTGGCCTTATAAATCTATGATCTTCCATATACCCAAAATGAAATGTGTCTTTCACCTGTATTTTAGAAGTAGGAATCTCAGTTTGTATGTATTTTATGATTAAGTGATTCATCCAAGGAAATATGTAGTGATCCTTCATGGTTTTATTCTATAGAATCATGTCTTACATGCATACATCTTGTAGTTATGTAATGATTTCCATATAGAAAAAATAGATTTTATATGTGAAATAGGTTAGTCTTTGATCTAATGATAACTTTTAGGGCCAGAGCATATACTCAATACTACTACACACTTTCATTTTTTCCCACATTAGTTGTGTTCAATAATATTAATGATACCTCTTGAAATAAACTTTTGGTCTAGTTGAGCCTGAAGTACAAGAGAGAATATCCACTCTTCGCAATTGACACATTTTGTTGATGGGTTGATCAACCCACCATTAAAATTATATTCCCTAGCTTGAAGTGGATTGATTCCTATCAAAGTGTGAGCAATGATTTTGGGACCCAATAGTTACAAAAAAGAGCTCACATCCCAAACATGGATAGATCATGTTCCAATTCAAAGATGAGGTACACATATAATCACCACTTTCCATGGTTTTAAAAAGTTCACAAATAACCATATATTACAACTTACAACAAGATTATAAATTTTATAATTATAAAATAATATAATAAGAAGCCATCAAGAGCTACAATATCCTCATGGAAACTCCATGATACTCCACATAATTCCAATAGGTAATCACAATGGTAATGAACACCAACCAACCTTGTGGGACCTTGAGACCCCCTTGAAACTAATAAAAACCCTTCATGATTATCATGGACACATACATAACAAATAATATTGGTGGCATATAAAACCTTCAACTAAGGTTTTCTCATACACATCTTGAACTACACAATTCCAAACAAAAAAGGAGGATGGGGCAACTTTAGGACAAGGAGTGGTGTCCCTAGTTAATCCCACAATAATGTGTCCACTTTTTGGCCAAAGCGGGACATTGAAATCGACACTTAAACCAAATTTCCACTTTTAACACCTATAATAATCAAATCATTAAGAATTTGAAGATGATGTGAACTAGTAATTTTGAGATTTCATCTATAGATTTTAAATGTATTTTAAAAAATTAAGAAATAATTTACGAATTTTTCTATGTAAATTTTAACAATTTATTTTTATAATTAATAGTATTTTTATAAAGCGGTGCTTATACCATACAACGTGACTTTTTTTACATAAATGATAAAATTATAAAATTTTGAACATTGATTTGTAACAATAATATCTAGTGTGCAAATATTTTTTCATATTTTTTTGTTGTATTTTTTCTAATAAATATTTGAAGTTAAATTAACTATAATTTAGACATAGGTTATACCATACATCATAACCTTTTTTTTGTGCATCCAAATTAACTTTTTCTTTTTTGTTGAAACAAGGATGTCACTACTTAATGTGTAGTTATTTTTTAGAATTTTTAATCTAGTTTACTATTTTTTCATGTGTGTGGAACAAATACCTTGATAATCACTAAAAAATTGTAATGTCCCCTTTTGGGGCTGCCCTAAATCTTGCCCCAGAATCACAAGTTTCAATGTAGTTAGGGTTATAACATACCAACTAAATGCTTTAAGTAAGATAAATCTTGGTTTAGGTCTTGCAATCATGTTAGATAATATTGGAATATAACTCATATGATCAAACATATATAAATATCTGAACCATGTAAATACATAACTATTAAACTACACCATATACATAATGCACAATGGGAGTTTAATCATAATAGGAATTGGATGGGAAACATGATAAGTCCACCCGAAGCTATCCTAGCTAAGCCCAAGAGCGAATATACCATCCCTCTTGGCCCCAAGTGGTAGACCCTAGTCATCCACATGGAGTGGTCTACTTAGTGGGTAAACTTGTATTTGCATTCCCTATTCATGTTTCCTTATCCATCCTTCTTATGAATGAGACTCCTTGAATCTTGTGCCTAGCAACCCATCCATGCAGATATTGGGGAAAGCTACAATATGAGGCACATAGATTCCTCTTTCTAAGCCCAAGAGCAGTCACTCACCCCCTTGGCCCCAAGTGGCAGACCCCTAGTCATCCACATGGGGTGGTCTACTTATTAATATAGCATCTTCTCACCCTACTCATACTTCCCCTTACTTCTCCCATGGTTTCTCGGTGGGAATTACAAACACAATAATATATCTAGTTTCATAGATATTAATAAACATACCATTATTCACAATATACATCATAGTGCATACCACAATATAAGGTTTTTATCTTTGCAATAGCAGAGGTATTAATTATTGATTATGCCCTTGAGTGCAGACAATTAATTATGATCTGCTCAATTGCCTTGTCCCTTTGATCTCTTTCTAATATTTTGCAGGTATTGCTTATTTGAATGTAAATATCTTTTTTGAAGATCACTCGCTCCTTATTGCCAATTAGTCATTACAAAAGTAACTCCATATATATATATATATATATATATATATATATATATATATATATATATATATATATATACAGACGTCCCTTTGCTAATATCTTTTTAAGATAGATGTGATGCCTTTTTTGTCCCCCTAATCCTTAACCATTGTTGTCTTTTCTACATGATATGGATCGTTGCCTTAAGGCTCCTACCTTTGATCACTACCTTTTCATAAATGCAATCACTCCATTATAATTAATAATGATTGTTATTTGCTTAATAGTTGCCCCTTGTAATCTATTTAATCACTGCACTTCATTCCCTTCAATGTATATATATTATCATATTTTATATTATATTTCTTATTATTATTTTTATATTAGTTATATATATTAATATTTATATATTATAATGATTATAATTATAATAATATTTAAATTATCAATATTCATATTGTTAATTATTTCATTTTAATGCTTGGTTTCTTTTAAATATTGTTGCAATTGATCATGGTCGGGGCATGGCAAAAACCTATGTTCATTAGAAAATAAAAAATAAATATAATAATCAAATGAAATATATTCAAAACTATACTCGTTGGAAAGCTTATTTTGAGTGCTATGATTCTGCAAATTATCTTGTTCAATTGATTCCATTTGAAGGTCCAACCAGAGGTTCAAAACTAAAAATTTCAAGGAAAAATTTAAGCACCCAAGTTGAAAGGCCATCCAAGAGCCCTCATTTGAAGGTCCTCTTTTATTGGACCATTTTTTAAAATCATTTCAAAGACCTTTAAATAAAGGTTGTGTAGACCAAAATATTTTTAAAAATTTGTAATTGAAGTCTTTAGGTCAACATTTAAAAAAATATATATGATTTGTTTATCAATATGAATTCAATCAAATCTCTAAAAAAAATTATTCCCAAATTTTTATTATTTGTAGGTGAATTTTTTGAGAAAAAGTTATAAAAATTGTCTTTGAAATTCTTGGCTTTTTTAAAGGAGAAAATATTTGGTAAAGGATTTTTGGAGAAATATATTAGAAAGGAGGAAACGGGAAATAAAAGAACAAGGGAAAATAAGGCTAGGGGTCATATTTAGTAGAAAAGAAACAAAAATTAACTGAAGAAAGGGTGCAAAGATATTTTAGAGAAAAAATTTATGCATAATTTTTTAATTTATGTAAAAATGTTTCAAGAATATTAGATTAGTATAAATATTCATACTTCCTCAACTCTAGGGTTTGAATATAGTTCATAATTTTAAATTTTAAATTTTAAATTTATAATTTTAAATTCAATTTTAATAAAAAATTGATTCTTACATGTACTACATTTATGTAAATTTCAAATTTTACATAGATTCCAAATAAATTCTCTAGGTTAAATTCAGTAATTCCTCTCTAGGGTTTGTAGATATATTCCCCTTACTTCCTCAATTCTAGGGTTTGAATATAGTTTCTAATTTTATATTTAATTTTAATTTACTTAAATTATATTCCTACATGTTCTACATTCATCTAAGTTTTAAAAATCCTACATAGATTCTAAATAAATTATCTAGGTTAAGTGAACACTAGATTCACTAGTTCATCTCTAGGGTTTATATCTCTTTCCCTTGTCTAGGGTTTCAATATAGTTTCTAGTTTTAGCTTTGATTTTAATACTAGAATCAGATTCCTACATATTCTACATTCATCTAAATTTCGAAAATTCTACATATATTCCAAATAAATTCTCTAGGTCAAACTCACCAAATTCCCTAGCTTCTTTCTAAGGTTTGCATCTCTTTCTCGTACTTCCTCAACTCCAGCGTTTGAGTACAAATTCTAATTTTAAATTTAATTTTTAATACAAGTTAGATTCTTACATGTTCTACATTCATCTAAATTTCAAAACCTATCAACCAACACAAAGAGATATTCATGCACTTTTCTTGTCATTGGTAAATCACCTACAAAATCTATCACTATATTTTCACATGTTAGTGTTTGGATTTGAAGTGGTTGATATAGTCCTAGTTTTCATTTGCTTGGATTAATAATATGCCACCTCTTACAATGTCAAATATAATTAGCATAATCACTTTGTATAAATAGATAATTAATGTAACTATAAATTAGATATGGTTTAGTGGCCCCAAAGTTCCCATCCATCTTAAGGGTGCATGCACTTTAATAAGACTGATCATATTATGAACAATATTCACATGAATATTAGTATTATGCAAAAATAACCTTTCTTACCTTCTCTAATCTACTAATATGACTCTCCAAAATCCTCCTTATAGATATAATCCTCACATATACTTAACTTGCAAAGGATTTAAGAAGAGAAAGTGTATTAACTACCAACAACAATTTGATGGTCTTGAAGAAAAATCAACAAGCTTATTATTTACACCTTTTTGAATATTTTATGACTTAAGTGGAATTATTCAAGAAACAAAGACCCCTTCTAACATGGTGTGTTTTCTCAACCTTATATTGATCTTGTAAGCATTGTAATATTCAATGGTCCATTTAAGCAATGGTCTCTTTAAAGTCAACAATTAGTGCTTCCAATTTTCACCACTTGTACCAAAGTATAAATATCTTTGTTGTAGGTGAAATGCCTAATGAAAAAACCATGAAACATTTCAAAATAGTAACACACAAGCTTACCTCCTTGCATTAGAATATCTCCCATATAAAATAGTGATTAGCATCTATATCCATGTCATATAATGTTTTAAATTTTAAAGAGGAAACATGAGTGTATTTTTGTAATTTATTATTTAAATCCTTAAATGATTTTGGTGGATTTTAAGTGGTTGATAGTCCTAGTTTCTAATTACTTGGCTTAATAACATGTCACCTCTTATAATGTCAAACCTAGTTAGCATCATCACTTTGCATATATGGCTAATTAATGTAATACTACAAATTATATATGGTTTAGTGGCCTCAAAGTTTGCATCCACCTTAGGGGTACATGCACCTCAATAACTCCCATATAACATAGTGATTAACATCTATCTCCATCTCAAATAATGTTTTAAATTTTAAAGAGGCAACATGAGTGTATTTCTTACTTTATTGTTTAAATCCTTAAATGGATTTTGTTTCATATTAACTAGCTTGATTCTCTTTCCATGAATAAATTTTATTGTATATAAAGGTGTAGCTATAATTTAGGAAAGAAAATAATTTTCCCTAACTATTAAGCTACCTGTATAAATCTCCTTATTTTGTTGATGCTTATTTCCATTAGTCCAATTTATTTTTCCTCTAGTTTTGATGGCTCTATATGAGTTCCAATCTATTCCAGACAACATTGAAAATACTAACCACTGATATTTTCTTAGAGAATTCAAAATTTTAACCACTAAAATAAATTTTGTTCTCCTTTGAAATCAATAGTTCATTCTCTATTTGTGCAACTTGAGTTCCTCATGTATTTTGAGCTAAAAATGAGAGTTTCATCCAAGTATTAGGTATCACATACTATTAAAAATAAGGTTGTAGCACTTTATTCGTAAGCCTCATTAAGGTTGTTAGAACTATGTGTGAAATGTGGGAGAGTTAGTAAATCAATACTAAAGGACACAAACATCAATGAGACGTATTTTATTAGAGATTTAATCAATAAAACTAAATTAAATTGAAACAAGATTAAATTCCTAAAAATGTTCCATTGTCCTCTATTCTCAAGGATTTATTAAACCATTTGGCTCTCAGATTTTTCTATGTGCACTATGGTTGTTAAAATGACTACTTGAGAAATGAGATGTTTAAAAATGCAAGAAATCTAAGTTCCTACATGATATTGCATGATGCAAATGATAATGGTGATATTTTGACAAATGGATAATGATATAAGATTATACAATGTTAATGCTATGATAAGAAGCTAAAATGATTCCACATACGCTCAAATATCCATTGATATGATGAACTAAAATGCAACTATAAAGCAAGACATGATTTAAAATGCAACTATAAAGCAGGACATGATTCTAATTTAACATGATACTACAATGCTAACTTGCTAAATGCTAAATATTCAAACTCCAAATGCTCCAATGCTCTGAAGCTATTCTTGCATAATAACTCTACTCAAATGTGGGATGCCAAATACTATAGCCAAGGGTTATATTTATAGGATTTTTCAAGCGTCTTGTGATGTGGTAGCGATCGACGGTCCAGATTCAAACATGAGGGATGAATGGTGGAGATGGAAGAATCTTGGAAAATGTCACCTTGACCAAGGGCAACATGCCAAATGGATGGGAGAATCAAGTGTGTGAGAAAAAGACCATGTGTTTGAAAGTTTGTTGAAGATAATAATTATTTGATTTCATGTGACCTTGGTGAGATGGCATGAAAATTTGTAGACATGTGCTTGAATTCCAAATTTGGGATTCGTGAAAATTAATTAAATAAAACAAACTATAGAATTTTTTTTATTTAATTAAATTAGAGGAATGTGATTTTAGATTTGGAGAATTAGGAAATATGAACTATATAAATAAATTGAGAATTTATTTATAAGTAGATGAAATATTAATTAAATAACTTGTATTTAATTAATTAAATGTCTTGACCATTTTTAGGTGTATACAATTTTCCCCTCTTTGAAGTAATGTGTTTACACATTGCTTCAAAGAATAATTTGTTGCTGATGTGGGCAAAATTTTTTTCGATGCCCCAGACGCTGAATTTCAGGTGATGACGGATATATGCTCCCTCAAGAGATAAATCAATGAATTTTTAGGATTTTTTGAAATTTTGTTGATTTTTCGATGATTTGATGATAATTTCAAAATTTTACGATGAACAAATGATTTATCTCCCAAAAAATGATGTTTAAGCCACCAGGTGATGAAATGATTAATTGATGCCTCATGTTGCCTCCTTGTGTTTGATGTTTGATGATCACATTCAACCGATTGATTTGATGATGTTGATATGATAGTTGATGATTGACCTCATGATACGTGAGGATCAATGATAGGATGATGATGATTGACCTCATGATAGGTGAGGGTCAATGATAGGATGTTGATGATTGTCCTCATGATAGGTGAGGATCAATGATAGATTGTGATTGACCTCATGATAGACGAGGATCAATGATAGGATAATAATGATTGACCTCATGATAGGCAAGGATCAATGATAGATTGATGATTGACTTCATGATAGGTGAGGATCAATGACAAGATAATGATGATTGACCTCATGATAGGTGAGGGTCAATGATAGAATGTTGATGATTATCCTCATGATAGGTGAGGATCAATGATAGATTGATTATGATGACGATTGTCCACATGATAGGTGAGTATCAATGATAAATGCTCACGAGATTTGATCAAAATTTCATTGGAGTTGATTAGATTTGATTGATTGATTGATAAGATTGTTGATTTGTGATATGTTATGATCATAGGAGGATTCTAGAATTCTTTAGTCTAGGGAACACTTCCTAAAGATGTGGGACATGATTTCGAATCTGGTGTAGGCCGATTTATATATTATAAGTCGATGTGGTTTATCATCTTTGATTGATATGCCCCAGTATAGGATTGATTAATGTACTGAGACTTGATGATGTACTAATACTTGATGTATACACTTATTCAATTAGAGGTTTTGTGATTTTTGCCACTTTGTTGATGTATCTCTTTGACACATTTGGATATCATTGTATACTTGACATTGTGATTTTGAGATTTATATGATATGCATCGATGATTAGTGATCTACATGTGTTTATGATTGCATATGATGATGATCATGATGATTATAATGGATGCATTTAATTTCTATTTTATGATGCTTATGTGATGTTATAGATGATGATGATATGATATACTATGGATGCAAATGATGATGCAACTGATGTGTTATGATTTTGTGACGCCTTGTGAATGATGTCTATATGATGCATGTGATGGATCCTATGATGCTTTATGTTTTTGTTCTATATGATGTTTATATGATGATGATCATGATGATTATGCAATGATGATTATGTGATGTATGCAATGATGATATGATAATGCATGATTGATGATTTGATATGCTTAATGGATGATGTTTTATGCTATGTGAGATGGATTTTATTGTGCAAATTATGTATGATGTGTATGTGATAATCCAGTTATTCCTTTGTTAATCTTGGATTTGAGTAATAACAAATTCATCGTTACTACTAGTTTTAGATGTTCATAACAATGGCATTATGCTTTTACCAGTCATGTTCTTCAACAACTTTTTCTTCTTGGAAATCTTACTCTACTCGAAATGTCTTTCAATCATCTTATGTGAATCCAAAATCCATTTTATTAAATGAGTAAAGGATTTTAGTGATACATCAAGTTCAATTATGCCCCTATTAAAATAGAGATGTTTTTGTTCTTACTCTGTTGGATATGTCTTTCAATCTTCTTAATGGACCAATTTCTTAATCCATTAATAATGAATGAGATGATTTTGATTATGCAAGTGATTTATGTGATGCAAATGATTATGCTTAACTGAGTTCGCAAGACTTCAAAACCTCTAGGGCCTTAAGCTTAAATGAGTGAATCTATTTGACTTTCAAGAGTTGCGGGAAGGTTGCAGTACATTGATTATTTGTTAAGTTAAGCTTCACAAAACCTGATGTATTTCCCAACTCTCTTGGAAATCTGAAGAGACTCACTCATTTAAGCTTAGTGGACCACTTTCTTAATGCAACTATATGACATGTTTTTTGATTATGGAAATGAGATGCAATGCACATCTTTTTGTGTTTTCTGATGCAAATATTATGATGTGATGCATGGATGGATGAGTGATGTGAGAATGCTTTCTAATATATGCAAGTGATGATGCAACTGATGTGTTTTCTACTATATGAGAATGATGTGTTTTTGGTTAATGTCAAATGTACTCAATCCATTGATAAGAGAGATAACATCATTGTGAAATTTGTTGTAGCTTTGGAAATCCCATAGATACAGATGCAAACTAACATGGATGCAACATAACTTAACCATGCAGATCTAATATGCAAATGTTGTCATTGTAATAGCTGATTGGTCGTGCTTTTTATCATCATTGAGCCTTTAAAATGTTGAAAGTGAGTACAAGCATCGATGACACATTTTAGGCCATGATGACCTGAGTACTACTTCCATGATGTTTGATATTGCAAGTTAACACAAGCATCTACGTATAATTGTGTATGAACCCCAATCCTAGTACTTGCAAAACAACATGAACAAACACATTAGAAGATGAAATGCAAGCAAGAACAAGGATTCCCCATGAAATCCATTATAAAAGTTTAAAATAGGAAAAAAAGAATGAAGAACACAAATGAAATAGATTAAAATCCTATCAAAACAAGCAAACACTTGATCCCATGGGGGAATTGGTGCCAATTTGATGTGAAAATTGGCCCTTTCCCAACTCCTATGATGCAAGATTGATGTGTGAGGAAGAGTGATCCACTTTGTTGATGCTTGATGAGTGCTCCAATAGAAAAATCTGCATAACCTAGCTATGAACTCAATGATAATGGATGAAAATTGCTAATGATTTGAGCATAGTAAGTTTACTCAAATTGTGGATGATGAAATGAGAAGATTAACCTCTTATTTATAGAATGAGAAGATAGATGAAAGTCCAAAATAGAGCAATGTGGGACTAAGAATTAGCCAATGGCAAAGTGCCACTTGTCAACTTGTGAGCAGATGGAGGATGTGCAAGTTTTGAGGATTGTGTCAATAAATGCATATATTTGAATTTTAAAATTGTTGAAATGACATGCAAGAGGGAAGGAAGAATGCATTGAATGCCACTTGGCTCAAGGCAAAGGACATGTAAGAGAGAGTAAATGCCTTGTTGGAAGGACTCATCCCACTTGGATTTTGAATTCAAACTTGGGGATATTCCTTAAAAGATTCCTTGTTGAAGGAAAATAGAGATTTAATAAATCAATTAAATCTATTTTCATGTGCAAGTGGTAAAAGATGGAGGATGGGACATGAGGAGAGATTAAATTAATCCAGGTTGATTAATTTAATGAAGGGATTAAATGATGTGACCTATTTGACTTAAATTTGTGGATTTATTTAAATCAAATATGAGAAGAATGTGATAAGGGATTAATTAAATAAGGATTTTGATTTATTTAATTAAAAGAGATGATGTTAGATTAAACTAAATAAGGTTTTAATTTTTTTAATTTAATAGATAGACTTAAGAGATTTAATCAAATAAAATTAGTTATTTAATTAAATAGGATAATTAGATCAGAATGGTTAATTTAATTATCAAGAAAAAGGTGACTTAATTAGATAACTGAATTATTTAATTAAGAGAGGAAAATTGACAAATTTAATTAAATAAAGGTATTTGATTAAATGGTTAGACCGAAGGATGATTCAGGATGAAACGATGTTAGTGGTCAGGATCAGATGTCCAATGTCAATCAATACATTTTATGTGTCTACAAAATGAACCGAGATGACCTGAGCATTACCCGCGTAAACAGACAAGAGTTAATCATTTTCCTATGCAAATTTGGAATGCCATTAGTGATACTTTGTAGAGAACATCCCACAAAATTTTTCACAGTAGTAGTGATCAAATCACAGACAGCAGACAAAGAAAAATCAGACTCCTTCCTAGCTCCTCTAGTTCAATACATCATTGAGGTGCTCTAGAGATATGATGACAAAAATCAAAGTTCAATAGTTGTATAGTCATGCCACAGTGATAAAGCCATGATTTAGAAGGAACATCATCCATTTTAGGTTTGTTTTGATTGGATTGATTTAGCTATTTGATGTTTGATGGTTGATGTGTTACTGATGGCAATTGATGTTCAGTGTTGTGTTGGACTATGATTGTCGTGTTTGTTGTGTTTGTCTTACTGTTCAAGCTCAAAGTTTATTGCCCCCAGTGAGTTCAAGATTTTTCCCTAGTCTAGGGTGAGACACGACCGCGATGCCAGGATATGTACATGAAGCTTTCTGATGATAGGCAGAATGAAGGTGAAAGTGAATGACAAAAATGAATGGTCGACATGCTGAAATAGATGGAAAAGCTAGCCTATCACAAATAGCACTTGTTGCCAGGTTTTCACTACTTGCTTTTATTGAACTTTTTCAGATTTTATGATTTTTTTGATTTTTCACCTTTTTTTGTATTTTTCTCTTTTTTCTCTTTTTTTTTTCTTTTTTGATTTTTTTTGTATTTTTCTCTTTTTCTCTTTTTTTGTATTTTTCAGGATTTTTAAGATGAAATGATATGATATTACTAATTGAAGGAACAAGATGCCCCACAATAGAGATAATGCAACCATGGATAAATGATAGATCAAAATGAAAGATTCACTACAAAAAATGTCACACAAGCAACATATCTCTTGTTGAAAGATGATAATGGTTGATTGATTAAGATGCCAAAAATGATTGATTCCATAAGGCATGATGATGACAAGTACTTAGGATCACTGATTTCCTCTAAGTATGATAAGATTGATGATTGCTGATGATTAATTTAACAAAAGATATGAGGATTGGATAATGTTTCACAGCTAGGCTCAAATATGATTTACATTATAAGGTTCAAGGTTGCAAAGGGACATGATGAGATAAGCTAGGAGATATGGAATGGAAGAAATGCAAGGATAAGGATAATGAATGGGATGATCAAGATCAACTAGATAAGATACAGACACAAGGCCCAAGTACTTTGCCCCTATTCCTCATCAAGACCAAGGAAAGGAAGAAAGGATGTATTTAGAAAGAATGATGGAATATGGATAAGGTGAAGGATATGATACGGAAGATATGGATAAAGTGTATAGGATAAGATAAATGATGTTCAGGAAAATCCTTAACCTTGTCAAGATCAAAGGTGGGAAATGTGGAATATAATATATGCATGATACGAAGATGGAAGGACTTAAGCATCAAGTTTCACAACCAAATATCCCTCTAATAAACCATGGTAAATGAGGGTTAGACTCATAAATGTTGGCGGATTTAGGGTATGATGGGATAATGGATAGGAGGTTGAAAGGTTTGTTGATGGATAGATGGAAAGGATGGCAAGATTAGCATTGGCACACACCTTGAAGGGTGGTGGAGTGATGGAAGAAAAATGGATTTGGAAGATGAGAGGTTTTTAGATGGAAGATTGGAGGAAGCTTTTGGATTAGCAAATTTGGATGCCAAATTGGATTTTATTGCTTCTATGACACTTTTAGGAATCCACATGATTTTTGACTTTGATATTTGCTTGTGGCGCTTTGTGGCCTTTGAGATTTTTCCTTTTGCTTTATGGCCCTTTGTGGCCTTAGAAATTTTTCTTTTTGCTTTGATGGGCCTTTGTGGCCTTTTGAAATTTCCTTTTGATTTATGGACCTTTGTGGTCTTGGAAATTTTTCCTTTTGCTTTGATGGGACTTTGTGGCCTTTTTTATTTTTCTTTTGATTTTGGATCAAATTTTCTTTTATTTTTGCATGCCTCTTCGAGGAGACATGTTGATCCTTTGACACATGTGGATTTTGATATAGGAGCTTTTGACATTTTGCACCCAAATTGCCTCCAAGAGCAATGGGAGGGGTGGAGTGAGATGAATGGTATGGCAGTATTATGGATGAGTAAGTGAAGGTGGAATTTTGAAAGGGCATCAAGGATGTGTGCCTTTGTTATTCTTGAGGAATAGGATATGGACCTAGGATAGATGGAAGGTATGATGGACTAGGACACTTAGGTATATAACCAAGGCTGTGATAATATGGATTTTGTTGGACAAAAAGGGGTTCCAGGTACCTTGTTCATGAAGGCCTAATCCTTTTCCTTTGTAGTTCATACTTTGACACATTTGTTTACCAATGGGATATGTGTTGTTTGTGAAACAAGATGCAAGTCCATTTTAGGGAGGATATGATATGGATGAAAGGATAGGTGTTGGAAGTAAATCGGATCGGATAAAGGTGGATGATCCCAATTTGTAGGTGTGGGGTTCATGGATGGCTAGTATAGGTGTGATAGGATTTTGACATGGGGATGATGGGGTACTTTGATCTTGACTTGGAAAAGGATCACAAGGTGTAAGAGATGGAGTAGCTTGCTATTTATTAGGTGTGGAATCATCATGTAGTGTTGTGAAAGGAATATCTTGATCTTGAGAAGGATGAACATCCTCATGAAATGAAGGGATATCCTCGGATGGAAGCATATCTTGATCTTGATGAGGAAGGGAATCACGAGATTTTGTAGAAAGCATATCTTGATCATCGGGTGATAGGACATCATTAGATAGGATGGAAGACTTATCATGCTCTTGGGATGCAATGGAATCATGCGATGGTATGAATTCATTAGATGGGGTGGAAGAAAAACTCAGAAGGATACTTTTCTCTTGAGATGGAAGAGAGTCATCGTGGATGAAAAGTGAAAGGAGGGGATCATCATAGAATTCTTGAGAGATTCAGTCTTGGTCAAAGATTGGAAGAACTTGTGCAATTTTGGTATCATTGGATGAAGTGGAAAGAATGTTTTGATCTTGAGGTGTAGAGGAGTCTATGACTGTAACATGGTTTGGACTGAGAGATTGACATGAATCATTGGATGTAGAAGATATGATAGAAGAAGGTGGTTGGATGGTATGTTTAACTTGAGTGAAAGAATCCTGAGATTTATTTTGAATTATGGGAGATGAAGATAGATGCATGACATGGTAAGATTGTTCAATATAATTTGTATTTGAGGACTGACATTTGGGCTTCTGATTTAATTTTTTTTTAAATTCAAAGATATTGAACTTGGATGATGTAGTTGTTGGTGGAGAAGGTGTCATGTCCAGATTTATGTCAGAGGAATAAGAACAAATGTTTGGCAGCAAATATCTCTCTATGGTTGTTTCCTTTTGCATATCCAAAATTTGTTGTTGAAGGTTTTTCATTTGATGAGCTAAAGCATTCAATTTATCCTCATCTATTTCAAGTTGATGAAATTTGTGAAAATAATTTCCTTCAGTCTTAGCTATGATGTTTTGATTTTCTAGTTCAAACAGACAAACAAATGGTGAATTTAACTCTCTGGTTTGATGTTAACTAGATGTGCTAAAATAGGGTATGGATGTGTTAAAAGATTGCACAGATGCACTATAAGATTGCTTGGATGTGCTAGAACAAATGGTCGATGTGTTAAAATATGCAGTGTATGTGCTATAATAGAGGGTCTATGCACTAAAATATGACTCAGATGTGCTAGAAAAAGCAATGGATGCGCCAGAACAGTATATGGATGCATTGGAATAGATGTCAGATGCACTAAAATATGGAAAAAATGTGCTATAATAGAAAATGAATGCGCTAACCTAGAATAATCTAGTGTTTTTGTGACTCTATCTAGTTTTTTGGCTTTGAATTTTGAGAATCTGAGTGTTTCCAAGGATATAATATTGGTGCAGAAGCACCTAAGAAACACCAGGCAGTTACACTAGGCAATTAGGAAATCTAGGATGAATTTTTGTTTTTGATGTAAGCCTTCATGGAATTCTGGATTGGATGTTGATCATTTGGTGAAGGTCATGTTGACCAATGATTAGGCCTAAGGGTTTTGCTTGTAAGGTTTTGACCTTTTTTGGATTTTTAGGAATTGCTTTTCAATTTTGCAAATAATGCTCAATTAGAGCTTCATACGGCCAAGAAGAGCCCAAGGGAACATAACTGATTGAGGAAACCTATTTAAGGAATGCCTCAAAAATGGAGAAGGGTTGGAAGCCTTTTTGTATTGCTTTGAATTTTGTGAGTTCAAGAAAATAGTGTTTTTGAGTGAATTTTCTAATTTTTGCATTGAAGTGAGCTTTTAATGGATTAACCATGGCACTGTGTTTTGTGTAGGATGTAGTGTAGTGATTTATCAAGCATTGTGTGCCATTTATTAGTCTTCCTTATTCAATTTCAATCATTGTTTGTAAATAGTTTGTTTTCACCCTGTTGTTGGTCTGAACCAGACAGTTTTGAGAAAATGGAGTATTAGTTCACTTTCCCACCATACAAATTGTACGACCCTTTGGGAATAGTGACTAGACTCCATGTATGTACATATGGTAGGTTTTAGGGTTTTAGAAAAGACAAGAGTGGTTAGCAAATTCTTGCCCTAGGCGAGCCAGGAAGGTGCCCGGCTAGGAAGACTTAAGTGCAGAGCACATAACTTGCAGGGGTGATAGATTCTAGTTGAATTTCCTTTTGGAGAAGGTAGATTTGAGTCTTGCCAAGACTTGGTAATCAAGAGGAAACTCCATCAGTCCATCTAGTGTGAGGAATACTTAGCAGTTTGGAAGAAGCTAAAAAATGGCTTAAAAACCCTAGTTTATGCCCATTTTCAAGTTGAGGCCTTGTACGACAGATAAAGACCCAAGACCTCAAAAATCTTTGAGAGGTGTTCATATGAACCAAGAACCTCAAAGAAATATTGAGGTGTTCTTTGGAAATTTTTGAGGAATAACCAGTTTTCTCAGAGGAGACATAATTGGGGCTCCTAGGGCTAGTAGCCTTTTAAGACCTAAATGAGGGTTTGGTGAAAGCAACCAAGACATGGAGCTAGGAGGACCCTCAAGAACCATAGTAGGATGGATTGAAAGCACCTCCACACCCCTACAAAGTTTAATTATTTGAATTGGAGGTTTGTAGTCTTTAGGTGGATTAAGGGCTAAGGATAGAGTTGCAAGTTTGCACCAAGATTGTACTTGGTAGAAGGAATTTGTGTTGATAGTTGGGGTTGGCAAGGCAAGAACAGGGGATCTTAAGTACTTGAGGGTCCTATAGGTTAACTTGCAGGGGTGATAGATTCTAGTTGAATTTCTTTTTGGAGAAGGCAGATTTGAGTCTTGCCAAGACTTGGTAATCAAGAGGAAACTCCATTAGTCCATCTGGTGTGAGGAATACTTAGCAGTTTGGAAGCAGCCAGAAAAGGGCTTAAAAACCCTAGTTTATGCCCATTTTCAAGTTGAGGCCTTGTATGGAAAATAAAGACCCAAGACCTCAAAAATCTTTGAGAGGTGTTCATATGAACCAAGAACCTCAAAGAAACATTAAGGTATTCTTTGGAAAGTTTTGAGGAATAACTAGTTTTCTTGGAGAAGGACACCTAATTGGGGCTCCTAGGACTAGTAGCCTTGTAAGACCTAAATGAGGGTTTGGTGAAAGCGACCAAGACATGGAGCTAGGAGGACCCTCAAGAACCATAGTAGGATGGATTGAAGTCTTTCGAAGCACCTCCACACCCCTAAAAAGTTTAATTCTTTGAATTGGAGGTTTGTAGCCTTTAGGGTGGATTAAGGGCTAAGGATAGAGTTGCAAGTTTGCACCAATATTGTACTTGGTAGAAGGAATTTGTGTTGATAGTTGGGGTTGGAAAAGAAAGACCAGGGGATCTTAAGTACTTGAGGGTTCTATAGGTTAAACTTGTGGAGTGAAACACCTTAGAGGTCTTCCAAACAAGTCCTAGAGCATGAATCAGTGATTGATTCACCCAACCTCCCTATCAGATTGGTATCAGAGCAGTAAAATATTTGGGATTGACTATTGTATGTCTGAGATTGAGTCTAGTGGTTCTACCATCATGGTGGAAAATGCAGAATTGGCCAAGATGGTCGAAGGACAGGAGGAAGACAATAGGCTATTGAGGGAAAGAATAGACCAACTTGAGCAAGCATTGAATGATGTGTAGGTCGAAGGAAGGGTACCAAAGAAAGAAGAGGTTGTAGAGGAAGACAAGATCCCTGAACCTGACCCTATTTTGAAAGAAGAGCCTTTCTTGAAAGCATTGAAGGCTTTGAGTGGAAAAGCACTTGAAGGCATACCACTGTTTAGTGGGAAAATGGAAGCTGATCTAGTCATGTATTGGATAGAGGGAATGTAAAACCATTTTGAATGTGATGGAGTCACTGAAGCACAGAAGGTAAAGGTGGCTAAATCAAGATTAAGAGGTTCTGCCTTGACATGGTGGAAGTTCATTCAGACAGAGAGGGAAAAGGAAGGCAAGAAACCTATTTCCACTTGGAAGGGAATGGTTGCCAAAGTAAAAGAAGTATACATGCCAGATGATTATGAGATTCAATTGCATAAGAAGAGACAGGGCTTGAGACAAAGAGACCAAGATTTGAACTCTTATACTGAGGAGTTTCAAAAAATTTGCATGAGGTCTAATGTTATCGAGGATGAAAGTATCAAGGTGGCTAGGTATCTTAATGGATTGAAGTGGAACATTCAAGAGGAGATGACTCTTCTAAGTCCCTAAACAGTGCACCAATGCTATCAGTTGGCTATAAAGATTGAAGAGAGCACTAAGAGGAAACAAGACCAGACTTCTAAGAGCAGAGGTAAAGGCAGAGATCAAAGGGGACATAGAGGTGGATATCAAGGTAGAGGGACTGAACAAAGAAATCAGGGAGATTCTAAACTCACAGAGCATGGAGGTGAAACAACTTCTAGAGGAGGCTATGGAAGAGGTAGAGGACCTCAAGGAGGTTCAAATAGAGGGAGAGGAGCAGGAAGAAGTAGCTCATACTTTTCCACTATGAAGTGTTATAACTGTGGTCAAGTAGGACATCCAGCTTATAGGTGCCCGGAGAAAGCATCTTCTTCAAACACAGAAAAGAGAGTAGCATATACTCAAGAAGACACTATGAGTGTCAAGTCACCAAAGGTTAGTCACATTTAGTTAGAAATGGGAGAGAACTTGATGTTTAACAGGGTTCTAATCTGACAACCAGTCAAAGAAGAACCAAAGCAATGGAGAGCCTTATTCAGGGCAAGATGCAAAATATTGGGAAAGGTGTGCAAGGTTATAGTGGACTCAAGGTCTATTGATAACATAATCTCTGAGGAGGTAGTAAGGAAGTTGAAATTAGAGAAAATACCCCACACTAATCCCTACAAGGTGACATGGTTGAACAAAGGGCAGAGTGTTCTTGTAAATGAGCAGACAACAATGGAGTTCTCCATTGGAGGGTACAAGGATAAGTTGATTTGTGATGTGTTACCCATGGATGCATGCCATCTTCTATTGGGAAGACCATGGCAGTATGACAGAGGTGCCATCTATGATGGAAAGGCAAATACTATCTCATTCAAAAAGGATGGAAAGACATTCAAGTTGCAGTCACTGTCAAATGAGGAAGAAGGACAGTCAAAGATCCCTAGTGTCTTATTAAGCAGTGGCAAGGAGTTCCTTAACACTCTACATCAAGGAGGGGAAGGATATGTGGTTATGGTGCAACCCAAGGAAGAAGACAAAGCAAATAAAACAGTCATACCCGGAGCAGTCCAGAAGTTACTTAAGAAGTATAAGGACATAGTGAGTGATGGTGCACCAGCAACCTTACCTCCACAGAGAGCCATTAGCCATCAGATTGACTTCATACCAAGGGCTTCATTTCCAAACAAAGCAGCTTACAAGCTTACACCGGATCAGAACCTAGAGGTAGCTAGACAAATGCAGGAGTTGTTGGATCAAGGATTAATTAGGAAGAGCATCAGTCCATGTGTAGTACCAGTGGTCTTAGCAATCAAGAAAGGTGGTAAGTGGAGATTATGAACTGATTCTAGAGCTATCAATAGAATTACAATCAGATATAGGTTCCCTATTCCTAGGATTGAGGATTTGATGGATTGTCTTGGAGGAGCTCAGTATTTTACCAAGTTGGATCTCAAGAGTGGATACCATCAGATCAGAATCAAAGATGGGGATGAGTGGAAGACAACCTTTAAGACAACTGATGGGTTGTATGAGTGGAGAGTTATGTCATTTGGCCTCTCTAATGCCCCTAGCACATTCATGAGGCTCATGAATGAAGTGCTCAAAGAATTTACAGGGATATTTGTGGTGGTATATCTTGATGATATACTCATGTTTAGCAAGATAGCAGAAGAACATATAAAGCATGTGGAGATGTTACTTAAAAGGTTGCAAGAGGAGAAGTTAGCCATCAACCTAGAGAAATGTGAGTTCTTTAAATAGGAGCTTGTGTATTTGGGGTTTGTAGTATCCCAAGGATCATTGAAAATGGATCCAAGTAAGGTGGAAGCTATCCTAAACTGGCCTACACCAACCACCGGGATAGAGGTAAGAAGTTTTCATGGATTGGCTCAGTTTTATAGGAAGTTTATAAGAAACTTTAGTGGCATATGTGCACTAGTCCTAGATACAATCAAAGGTGGCTTAAAAACTAAGTTTAAGTGGACTCAGGAAGCTGAGAAAGGTTTTGAGAAACTAAAACAAGAAGTGGCAACTCAACCTATTCTTTTATTACCTAGTTTTGACAAGTTGTTTACTGTGGAATGTGATGCTAGTGGAATTGCAGTAGGAGGACTGCTAAGCCAAGAAGGCAGGCCTATAGCCTTCTTTAGTGAAAAGCTCAATGAAGCTAAGACAAAGTATTCTACCTATGACCTAGAACTATATGCTCTAGTGCAGTCACTTAGGAAGTGGAGGTGTTATCTCCTACCTAAAGAGTTTGTAGTGTTTACTGATAACCAGGCACTTAGCTACATCAACACACAAGAAAAGTTGAGTAATAGGCAATTGAAATGGATGGAATACCTCCAAGCCTTCACATTTACCATCAAGCACAAGAAGGGACGGTTGAATAAGGTGGCATATGCATTAAGTAGGAGGTTGCTGATAGTACAAGAGATACAAATAAAGAGCATTGGGATAGATAGTTTCAAGGATCTCTATGGAGAAGATGAAGACTTCTTAGAGGCATATAAGGTATGTTCTGATTTTGAGAATCACTTTCATAGTCAATTCTCAGAGTATACATTGCAAAGTGGACTTTTGTTTAAAGGAAATCAGTTATGTGTCCCAAGAGGATCAATGAGAGAGAATCTCATCCAAGAGAAGCACAATGGTAGTCTTAGTGGTCATTTTGGCATCAACAAGACAATGGAACTAGTGCAAAGGTTCTACTATTGGCCCAAATTGCCAAGGGATGTCAGGAGGTATGTGGAGCAGTGTGTAGTTTGTATGAAAGCCAAAGGGGGAGCTAGTAATGTAGGTTTGTATCAACCTCTACCCATTCCCAACAGACCATGGGAGTGTGTTAGCATGGATTTTGTTGTAGGACTCCCTAAGACTAAGATAGGGTTTGATAATGTCTATGTGGTGGTAGATAGATTTAGTAAGATGAGTCACTTTATCCCTTGCAAGACCACACATGATGCTAGCTACATTGCTCACCTTTTCTTCAAGGAAATTATAAGGATCCATGGATTGCCTTTGAGCATTGTATCAGACAGGGACGTGAAGTTCGTGAGTCATTTTTGGAAGACTCTATGGAGCAGATTAGGTACCAACCTATCTTTTGGATCAACTTACCATCCTCAGACTGATGGGAAAACAGAGGTGGTTAATAGGGTGTTAGGTAACCTTCTAAGATGCCTAACTAAAGAGTATGGACAGACATGGGACTTGGTCATATCACAGGCTGAGTATGCATACAATGACAGTGTGAATAGGACTACAGGGAAGAGTCCTTTTGAAATAGTGTATGGAATGCACCCAAGAGGTGTGTGTGAGCTTAGAGACCTAGGAGCTATGGAGCATAGGAGTGGCCATGCTGAAGATTTCTCTCAGACCATGAAGGAGATTTAGGAGCAAGTGAAGAAGACAGTCACCAAGGCTACTCAAAAGTTGAAAGAGAAGGTGGATTTATCTAGAAAGGATCTACAATTTGTAGTAGGAGACTATGTTATGGTCCACCTCAACAAATCTAGGTTGCAGAAGGGGATATCAACCAAATTGCAGATGAAAAGAGTGGGACCATGTAAGGTATTAGCCAAATATGGGAAGAATGCCTATAAGGTGGAATTACCTATAGATTTAGGCATCTCTCTAGTGTTCAATGTAGCTGATCTGATCAGATATAAGGGAACAATCACTGACATGGATCAGAACAATAGGGATATCTTCAAGGATGTGAGCAACATAGCCTTACCTACTCAAGATAAGCTACAAGCAAAGAGAATCTTGGAGTCAAGGGTGAAGAAATCTACCCGGTATAAGGAATACTTGGAACATCTCATCAAATGGAGGGACAAACCAGACTCAGAGGCTACATGGGTGGATGAAGCTCAGTTTAAGAAGTAGGGCATTAATGTGTCACTGATCTCTCCTCCCATTCCTTAGTGTTTGTGCGGAGAGGGGGAGAATGGTGCTGGAGCACCTAAGAAACACCAGGCAGTTACACTAGGCAATTAGGAAATCTAGGATGAATTTTTGTTTTTGATGTAAGCCTTCATGGAATTCTGGATTGGATGTTGATCATCTGGTGAAGGTCATGTTGAAAAATGATTAGGCTTGAGGGTTTTGCTTGTAAGGTTTTGACCTTTTTTGGATTTTTAGGAATTGCTTTTCAATTTTGCAAATAATGCTCAATTAGAGCTTCATACGGCCAAGAAGAGCCCAAGGGAACATAAATGATTGAGGAACCCTATTTAAGGAATGCCTCAGTAATGGAGAAGGGTTGGAAGCCTTTTTGTATTGCTTTGAAGTTTGTGAGTTCAAGAAAATAGTGTTTTTGAGTGAATTTTCTAATTTTTGCTTTGAAGTGAGCTTTTAATGGATTAACCATGGCACTGTGTTTTGTGTAGGATGTAGTGTAGTGATTTATCAAGCATTCTGTGCCATTTATTAGTCTTCCTTATTCAATTTCAATCATTGTTTGTAAATAGTTTGTTTTCACCCTATTGCTAGTATGAACCAGATAGTTTTGAGAAAATGGAGTATTAGTTCACTTTCCCACCATACAAATTGTACGGCCCTTTGGGAATAGTGACTAGACTCCATGTATGTACATATGGTAGGTTTTAGGGTTTTAGAAAAGATAGGAGTGGTTAGCAAAGTCTTTCCCTAGGCAAGCTAGGAAGGTGCCCGACTAGGAAGACTTAAGTGTAGAGCACATAACTTGCAAGGGTGATAGATTCTAGTTGAGTTTCCTTTTGGAGAAGGTAGATTTGAGTCTTTCCAAGAATTGGTAATCAAGAGGAAACTCCATCAGTCCATCTGGTGTGAGGAATACTTAGCAGTTTGGAAGCAGCCAGAAAAGGGCTTAAAAACCCTAGTTTATGCCCATTTTCAAGTTGAGGCCTTGTACGGCAGATAAAGACCCAAGACCTCAAAAATATTTGAGAGGTGTTCATATGAACCAAGAACCTCAAAGAAATATTGAGGTTTTCTTTGGAAATTTTTGAGGAATATCCAGTTTTCTCGGAGAAGGAGACCTAATTGGGGCTCCTAGGGCTAGTAGCCTTTTAAGACCTATATGAGGGTTTGGTGAAAGCGATTAAGACATGGAGCTAGGAGGACCCTCAAGAACCATATTAGGATGGATTGAAGTCTTTTGAAGCACTTCCACACCCCTGCAAAGTCTAATTCTTTGAATTGGAGGTTTGTAGCCTTTAGGGTGGATTAAGGGCTAAGGATAGAGTTGCAAGTTTGCACCAAGATTGTACTTGGTAGAAGGAATTTGTGTTGATAGTTGGGGTTGGAAAATCAAGAACAGGGGATCTTAAGTACTTGAGGGTCCTATAGGTTAAATTGGTGGAGTGAAACACCTTAGAGGTCTTCCAAACAAGACCTAGAGCATGAATCAATGATTGATTCACCCAACCTCCCTATCAAATATTTTGACCAATGAATTTTGTTTGGTTCCTAGCTTGTGAATGATGGAAATTAAGTACTCAAATGGATGATTCTTGAACCAAGGTTTTCACTTCTAATGTGATGTTTTGTTTGAAATTTTTTTGAAAACACATTGGTAAAACATCAAGCATGTACAATCCTAAGGCTGTGTAGGACAATATTCACTGGATTCCCACTTGGATTTTACTCTAGCTGCACCTACTTTTAGCGAATGATTAAATTCTTGGCCCCATTGGCTCCCCTCCACGACACTCACTTCTTGGGGCAGCCAAGCATCAATACCCATGAAACTCCCATGGCATACTTCTCATCTCTACTATCACAAAGGGTTCTAGTATAGGCATTTTGTTTTTGGGGGATCATCCATAGGGCAAGAGACCATTGTTGTCCTTCTTGTCGGAACAATCCTCGTGATACTTGAACTTTCCTCAAGTACCCACATTTATATCCCGGTTGGAAGTCGCTTGGCTTTAGCGTGTTACCAGTTGGGTTGTTCCCTTGGGTGATTAATTTTTCCCACAAGGAAGACCCTCTATGGATAAAAAAATAAAAATGAATGGATCTGGCTTTTTGGTCACCCAGTTAAGGGGAGTGCATATGCCTACCATTCATCAAGCACATAAGACATGGTGTTCTTTAACCTTCTAATTAAGCTAAATTCCTATCTTAATCAAAAGAAAGCATTAAACAATTGCAACCCCTGCATAAATCATCAGTAGTTTGATAAGTTTGTCTTTGACTAGCATATAAAAGTACCTGCAAGCAGAAAACACCAATTAGTTCTCAGATTTTTTTAAAATTTTGCAAATTTACACAAATGCGCTAAAACAGTCATCCAATGTGCTAAAAGATCATTTCAATGTGCTAAAACAACTACTCTATGTGCTAAAAGAACTCATGTATGCGCTACAAGAACTTATGAATACACTAAAAGAAGTAATGAACGTGCTAAAGTATTGATTGAAAGCATTGAAAGACTCCCTGAATGTGCTAAAACATTTGTTGGATGCACCGAAAGAAATGTCGTATGCACCGTAACAGACCCCAGATGCGCTGAAAGATTTGTTGTATGCGCTGTAATAGAGATCATATGCACTGAAAGATTTGTCGAATGCGTCGAAAGAACTCATGGTTGCGCTAAAACATCACGTCCATCCTGTTCACATGAAATTTTCCATAAATTTGTTAGAAATGGGGTTGTGCTCCATGGTGGGCACCATTTTATGTGTGTGTGAAATGTGGGAGAGTTAGTAAATCAATACTAAAGCACACAAACATCAATGAGACATATTTTATTAGATATTTAATCAATAAGACTAAATCAAATTGAAACAAGATTAAATTCCTAAAAATGTTCCATTGTCCTCTATTCTCAAGGATTTATTAAACCATTTGGCTCTCATATTTTTTATGTGTACTATTATGGTTGTTAAAATGACTACTTGAGAAATGAGATGTTGTTCAAAAAATGCAAAAAATGTAAGTTCCTACATGATATTGCATGATGCAAATGATAATGGTGATATTTAAAAAAATGGATAATGATGTTAGATTATACAATGTTAATGCTATGATAAGAAGATAAAATGATTCCGCATATGCTCAAATAACCATTGATATGATGAACTAAAATGCAACTATAAAGCAAGACATGATTTAAAATGAAACTATAAAGTAGGACATGATTCTAATTTAACATGATACTACAATGCTAACTTGCTAAATGCTAAATATTCAAACTCCAAATGCTCCAATGCTCCAAAGCTATTCTTGCATAATAACTCTACTCAAATGTGGGATGCCAAATATTATAGCCAAGGGTTGTATTTATAGGATTTTTCAAGCATCTTGTGATGTTGCAGCGATCGATGGTCCAAATTCAAACATGAGGGATGAACGATTGAGATGGAAGAATCTTGGAAAATGTCACCTTGACCAAGGGCAACATGCCAAATGGATGGGATAATCAAGTGTGTGAGAAAAAAGACCATGTGTTTGAAAGTTTGTTGAAGATAATTCTAATTTAAAAATTAGAATTATTTAATTTCATGTGACCTTGGTGAGGTGGCATGAAAAGTTGTAGACATTTGCTTGAATTCCAAATTTGGGATTAGTGAAATTAATTAAATGTGCTTGAATTCCAAATTTGGGATTAGTGCAAATTAATTAAATAAAACAAACTGTAGAAATTTGTTTATTTAATTAAATAAAACAAACTATAGAAATTTGTTTATTTAATTAAATTAGAGGAATGTGATTTTAGATTTGGAGAATTAGGAAATATGAACTATATAAATAAATTGAGAATTTATTTATAAGTAGATGAAATATTAATTAAATAACTAGTATTTAATTAATTAAATGTCTTGACCGTTTTTAGGTGTATACAAGAACTAAGTTGAATTCAAGTGGTTGAATTTGATGCTAAACATTTGTTCCATACATCTCTAAAAAATATTGTTAGAATTTTGTAATAAAACTCTTTCAAATATCCTCAAAGATTAATTGCTTTAAAATTATCTATAACTATTTCTAAGGTTCTCTAAATGTTTGTAACATAGTTCTATAATTTAATCCTAGAGATCATGTACACTTTTTTAGATTCAATAAAAATACTTTTTTTTTAATAACACAACCTAAATTCATTGAATTTAGAATGACCTGAATTAATCATAATATATCAAAATTATCTTTACTTTACTCCTATGTTTTAAGAATATTTTTTTGTAAAGACGGTTTTCATTTCACCAAAAGATCGACCTGTTAACGCCCAATACAACTGCCAATGTTAATGAATTCATGGGAGGAAACTAAGCCATGTCATGAACCCGATCACTACATTGCACAATACAAGGAGACCAAGGACACACACCTTGCAACAATCCCCACAGTGCAAGCGAGGGGTTCTAACCCATGACCCAGGCTCTGATACCAATTTTTGTAAAGACGATTGTCATTGCACCAAAAGATCAACCTATTAATGCCTGATACAATTTCCAGAGTTAATGAATCCACGAGAGGTAGTTAAGCCATGTCACAAACCCGAGCACTGTGCAACACAACACAAGGAGACCAAGGGCACACACCTTGCAACATAATTTTCTATTCACTATATTCACTACTATTTCTCTCTTGAAGCTAGTTTTATAAAATTTAAATTCCATATATGGAACATGCCCTTTTCTATTTTCTCCATGCAATCATTCATAAATAGATTGTGCTTAATTTATATATTCTACCATATTACAACCAAGTGTCTTTTTTCATGTATGCATGTAATTAATATTTATTTCCCAAATCATGGGCACCACATCTTGGATTCAATATTGTATGTTATCTAAATAATTGAAAATGTTATGCAAGTCACCTCAAACTATCTTTGTTTGCACCTATTTATGCCACCATTATGCAAGTATATATAGACTTAAGGGAAATGATATTAGAAATATATATTTAACTTTTATAGTGATTTGAGAGTAAATTAAAAAGTAATACTATACATTTAAGCTTATATTTAATATATAATAGAGAATGATAAAATATTAAAATGTTAAAACTGATGGAATATTTGTCATTGATATCAAAGGTGCATACATATGTTATCATTGAGATTAAGAAGTTAGTCATGAATAGATGAGAGTATAAGAACATGTTATTGTTGATGTTAAGAAGGTACATGAACAAGATTGTTATCCCTAATGTCAAAGCTCGAGAATGTTGGTGAGATTGATACCTAAGATATCATTGTGGAGATTGTTGGATTAAAATGTATAGACAAGAATATAGGAAATAATTGTCAATTTGTAGCAATATCATTGAATGCACATTGAATGCAAGGTGTAAATATCATCTTGGATGAGATTGTTGTCAAGGAAGTATTAATGAGATTGTTGGAATATGGAGTCATTAATAAAAAAACAAACATAAGAGAAGTTTGTTATATATTCCTGTTGAAAAGATAGTGATATTGGATGAACAACTTAGAGATAGATATGTTTAAATACATGAACAAGATTGTTATCCCTAATGTCAAAGCTCGAGAATGTTGGTGAGATTGATACCTAAGATATCATTGTGGAGATTGTTGGATTAAAATGTATAGACAAGAATATAGGAAATAATTGTCAATTTGTAGCAATATCATTGAATGCACATTGAATGCAAGGTGTAAATAATGTCCTGGATGAGATTGTTGTCAAGGAAGTATTAATGAGATTGTTGGAATATGGAGTCATTAATAAAAAAACAAACATAAGAGAAGTTTGTTATATATTCCTATTGAAAAGATAGTGATATTGGATGAACAACTTAGAGATAGATATGTTTAAATTAGATATTTAAACATAATAAAAGTCTTTGAGAAAGACGTTGGAAGATTGAAATAAGACATAGACAATTGGAACCAAAATGAAATTTTAATTCTATAATAAAGAGGTCAAATCATATATATGTTGTTCGACTAAAGAATGTTGGCTGAACAAGTTTAATTAAATTGTATATTTTAAGAGATCAAAGAAGGCCGAAAATTATAATAAATCAAGGAATTTAAAGTTTTGTATATATGGGGCCGACCACACAATGTAGCACTTACATAATAATAACTAGCAATCACACCTTGGTGTGCAATGGGTACACCGAAGATGTTTTTTTTTGAGACATAGCAATTCTGCATTAAAAAAAAAGATTATTTGTAGTTAGGAATAATTATGAAAAAAAAGAAATTAGAGGCGTAGCTTACATTAGTTTTTAAATTTGAGAGATGTCTCACTTACAATACATCTTATCTAGAAGAATTTGATGCATGAAGAGAAGTGACATAAATCAAACATCCATTAACCACGTGTAATTTTGGAAAAAGCTTTTCTTGGTTCCCTTCCACACACTTACTATTACCTTCTCTTTACTATTCTTTTTAATCAAATTTTCCATTTTAAAATTCAAAACCATATTGTAGAACTGTTAAATATTTGAGTTTTCTACAATTTTTGCATAACAACATTTCATGAAATACAATTTAAATTGCTTTTTACTTCTCAATTTACCAAAATATGCATTTGTCAATAAAAGTGTAGGTAATTTAGGGCAAAAAATTTTGAACTACGAAAGGAGAATAGAGTATTCATTACAGAGAACGATTGGCACAATTGAAGTACAATGAAGAATCCAATATGTAACCCAAGCACAAGTTCGAAAAAAGACAACAGTAAATCCAAATAAAGAAATATGTTAATTGGTTTTTTTTTGTTTTTTTGAAGCTTTGAATATTAGGCCTGTTGATCCTCTCGATATAATTGTACAACTAGAA
This sequence comes from Sequoia sempervirens, assembly GCA_007258455.2. Classification (NCBI taxonomy): domain Eukaryota; kingdom Viridiplantae; phylum Streptophyta; class Pinopsida; order Cupressales; family Cupressaceae; genus Sequoia; species Sequoia sempervirens. The sequence continues at coordinate 88,480 of VDFB02370627.1, read as the reverse complement.
AGCCATAATTTTTTTTTTTGGAAAACATTGCATTTAATGTAAAGCAGTTTAAAGCAAAACAACTGATTTGCTTTTAAGGAAACATGTATTTCCATGTCTTTGCCACAAACCATAATTTGTCAAGTTGTTTTTTTAGATTGTATAATAGTAATAACAAAGTAGAATAGCTATACAACACTTGTAGGAAGCCTTTGAGAAACTCATAAACGGGCATTGATTCCTTTTTACATCTGGAATCTGCAAATATAAAGAGGACTATATTAGACTATAATAGATATTTGCGAAATAGAACTAAACACATTAGCTAGATTATTTTTTTTTTGCAAATATTTAACATATGTTTTTTTAAATGAGGATGGCATTAATGAATGCGAACTTGAATTTGTAACTTGTTATGCTATTAACATAAATAGTTTAAATTTAAGAATATAGATAAAAGAGATGAAGGATTGAACCTAGAGTTCATTTAACTATTATTGTTCTTTGATTAGTTGGAACATGACAACACCAACAAGCGCTCCTCCTCTTGCTTTCGGCGAGCAACATATGGGCTTTGATGCATGTGTGCATATCTTTGAAATGTGAAGGCTAGCTGTATGCGAAGGCTTGCAAGTTCACGAACTCTTGAAATAGTTGTGAATGTTAGGCCCTTTCGGTCTACATTTCCATTTTCAATTGTTTCCTTGTCAAGTGTAAGGCCTTGTGATTTGTGTATTTTTAAGGCCCATGCCATTTTGAGCGGGATTTGACAATGCATTCCATGACTCAAAGGGGTAATAGGGACATTTTTTTGGGTTATTGTGATCCCAAGCAGGGCCTATGTAATTCTTGAATTGAACAACAACAAACAAGGGAAGTAAAGGTGGTTTTTCCCCTTCCTTGTATACTATTTCTTTGACTTGTCCAAGTGCACCATTTACAAGGCCTGTTTCCACCCATAAATTTGAGCATAACATTACCTTTTGTTCAACACACAAAATGATCTTAGATTGAAGTTGTTCTTCATCTAGATTTGTGCATGGCAAGCCCCTAAGTTGCTCTGCATTTGACAAGGAAACAAGAATCGCTAAAGACAACAACATACATTGGTTATGTAATGAGACCATTTCATTTTTTGCAAAGAGGTGTATGGAGGATAAGAAACCAGATTGTTCTACAGGGGTCAATGATGAGCTGGAGCATGTCATTAGAAGTTGCCAATCTTCAATTGTAGGTTCTACATGTTGCAAATTGGAGAGGAGAGAATGAAATGAAATTTATGTCGGCTCCTCACCTACTTGGCAAAAAAAAAATTTTAGTGTGATAACTTTTGTGAACCTATGCCATAGAGTGCCCCCATAAGAGGTTGAAGCATACATGGGGATGCCCTTGACTGGTGGAAGTTGGCCCAGGTCACCTAAGAGCATCCTCCAAATGGTGTTTGGTTATGGGTAGGGAAAGCTTCATGTAACCTCATGTCAATTCGCTACAACTTTGGACCGATGAAGCTCATTTCATCTATAAGGATGTATTAAATGAAGAACATTTTTTCTTGAAAGCTCGCGAGTGTTGGTCCTTGCAGGGGAGCCATATCTTTGATGGGAATTAGAAGTGCAGATTGGATTGTGGATGCTTCTATGTTGAATGTTGTTACACTTGTTGGCACAAGAATTAGTAAGGGTGATTGGCCATTTGGGGCCGAACTCATGAGTGCAGATTTGATGGCTTTAATCAGGTGTGACTTACTAGTTCCAACAGTTCCTTGAAAAATTATTTTTAGATGTGGCTGCAATGTATCAACATGTAGATGTGACAAAATTAAGTCAAATGCTTTTCGTTGTTGGACAAAGAGCTCATTCTGGGTAAGGCAATTAGGAAGACGGTGAACATGAAATGTTGGGTGGTTGGAATCTATGAATTTAGTAGCAAGTAATTGTTGGTGTGGATTGAATTGGGATGATCCCCATTCATGGTGCAAGTCTAAGTCACGTTGACCAAGAATTTTGAGTTCATCAAAGTGAAAAGGAAGGGTTGGGCACATTCTTGATAGGACTTGCCATTCTGTTGGGTTGTTTTCTTGCATTACAACTTCCTCACTAGAAGGGCTACTAGAAGTGGGTTCTTCAGAAGGTTCCATTGGTTTGCATAGCACATGCCAAGGGTGATAATTACATGAAAACCTCTCCCATTGCTCTATAATTTGGTGGGGGGATGACAAAAAATTGTGGGTTATGCTATGAAATGGCTTGTATAGTAGTAGTTCACTCCAACAAAATGCTTCAAAGCTTGTGTCATCTTTTGTATGGATGGTTGTGAAGTGTGGGGAGACACGAACAATGGATTTTGTGGTACGCTATTTCCATTTGTTATGCTTTCAAGATGTTTTGAAGGTCCATTTCTTAGTAACTTCAATGAGTGACATAGACTCTAAATGTATTGGACGAGCCATGTAACTGTCAATGTAGGTTGGGGATGTGGTTGTGGATGTGGAGAAGGTGAAAACACGATGGAAGTTTATTTGGTTTACATATACAAAAACAAATTTCCTGCTATATAGGGAGAGTGAAAGTTTAAACAAAAGGTGGCAACTTTCTTGGGCACCAATGTCACAATCCACGAGGCTTTCAACAAGCATTTTTTGAAAAGCAAGTGGGGCTGGTTTGTTAGACTCAATAGTGGTTGAAATGTGAGAAAGCATGGCATGGTATGTTTCTGATTTGTTTTAAGCTTTTACTGTATATTTTGCAATATATTTGAGAACTACATTGATTGAGAGAATAGGTTGGAAATCTATATTGGCCCTCCAAATAGAGAGGATAGATGGATTGTGAAGATTCAAATGATCATCATTACGAGATGGGGTGTATTTAGGTTTCCCAATCTCATCTGTTGCAAGACTTGATACATCTTGAATGGTCCAAGGGGCTTTATAACGACAATGAAATGTTGGTCCTTTTCTCCTGAGGCATGTTAGCAAGGTACACTTTGTATGTCGTTCAACAACATTTAGCAATTCAATGAAGTCAATGGAAGGATTGGTTGTCATGATCATTCTTGTGTCCATTAAACATGGGTCATCAAGAATATTTCTATGGTATGTTTGGTTTCTCAAAGCAAGTGTTCGTGGGTTCCATGCTGAGACATACCTATCAATGTATGCAAGTGCATTTTGTACAGATAGTAGGTTATTCCATTGCAAATTTTCAACATTAGGTGCTTGTTGGAGCCAAAGGAAACCATGGATATGTGCGGAACCTCTGTGTTGCCATTCATACCTGATGAAAGCTTCTTTTTAGGAACTAATTAAATGGTATGACATGTAAAGTTACAAGATTAACAAGAAAAATACCTATACTAGTAGTCAGTTGCACCAAGAAGTTTTTCCAAGAGCTCTTAACAAAATGCAGTAAATCTATGGTGCATATAGAGTGCGGCAAGGTGTGGATTCTAAACTATATTTTGTATCCTCCATCTAGCAGCTACTTGTGGATTTGTAGGTGCAGTAGATGGCATTATACTATGCAAGTTTGGCGATTTTGTATCTGCTGCACTTAGTGTAAAGAATAGTGTTGGGCAACCAATTTGGATGACCACATTTGAAAGCTTGGCTCTGCAGCGATTCCAAAATGGTCGTGTTCCATGAATTGATGATCCAAATCACATGAGTTGGTCAGCAAGCTTGTCATCAGGTAGGTCCTTTAATCTCTGGCAGAGGTAAAAAATTGATGCAAGTGGACACATATCCAACTTTGTTTATGGACAAACACAGATGTTGTGGCTTGGCTGCGATGGCGCATAATAATATTCAAGATGAAGTACCTAAAGCATGGGTGTTAGCCAAAACTAGTATCATGGTACCTTAGAAGATGGAGAGCATATTCATGTAATTTAACTTCCCTTGTACATTGTTGTTTGAATGTGGTTGCACCTTTTGGAAACAAAGTAGGGAATGTCATTACAAATAATCCTTCAGTGGTGTATTCATTTATGGGAGACGGAAAAATGGGTGGCCAATCTATAGATGGGGTTGGGCAGCCTTGCCCTAGTTGCAATAAAGAGCCCATCTCTTCAATTTCTCTACGTGTAGTTGGAAGGCTAGCCACAAATGAAGTTGTGGATTGCATGTTTTCATGTAATGGATCATCATTTGTAAAATTACTATTGTTGAATCTTACATCTGTGGGATCAATATTTGTGGTTATTGCACATAGAAGGTCTGAAATGTCAGTGGAAGCATCGGGTAAACATGATAGTGCAACCTCATCTAATTGTATAGTTCTATAGTATGGGTCATTTAAGATTTTACATTGTAATGCATCGTATACACGTCCTCTACTGACATAGAAGCTATAGTTTTGTTGACCAATTTTTTTTTTGTTCACTAATAATATATCTAATTCATCTATACACCTAGGCAAGTGGGTTGCAATTGTAGAAATATCTTGAGGAAAAGAAATAGTGTGGCCACTATATTTTAGCTGACCCCCCTTTGCATAGGTAACTTGAAGGACTGGGCTAACCCTTGCTATCAACATCTCTTCAATTTGAGTTAGCTTTTTCAAACACAGAGGTTGCTCACCAGGGTCCATGTTATTCCATTTGGAGAACCAATGACCATTTTTTTTGGATGCACATCTGTAACAGGTTGATATTCCATGTGATTGTCGTGTTTTAATTCTTGGATATTTTTCCATGCAGGCTAAGCATGTTGACATATTTGCAAGACGATCCAACTTTGAATGAAAGTTATTTCTAGTAGTACAATAAAAATGAGAAAAAATTGGAGGTTGATGGATTTGGGAAAATGTATTTGGTGAAAGTGTATTTTGCAATTCAGGTGGTAGTGTATGTAGGTGGGAGGGGTTAGAAGAAGAAGGGAGTGTAGATGTGGAGGGACCATCAAGGAGGATGTGATTGTTTGCTCGTCTTCTTCTATTGATGTCATCTTTTTTTGCATGGTAACGTGTACGTTGTAGCATATTTCGATGGGCATGTTTATCTTGCATCCTTTCATTTTCCAACTCCATTCAATAGTATCTATGAAAGCATGTGAATACAAGTCCATATAGATGCATTAAATAATTATGTGAAGCATGGGAAATGAATGCAAATAAGTATTTATTTGGTTTTCTTTTGGTGTCAATATACTTAAATTTGCAACATAATTGGAAATGCCATAATAGAATTGGAAATTAAACTTTGCATGAAGGGAAAATGTAGATCATATATGGACCTTCAATGTAAGTAAATATGCAACATAATTTGAAATAGCATATAAAAAAATATAAGATAATCTTACGAAACAACATGATGTGGAAATAAAGCATGGAAAATAACATGATGTGGGAATAAAGAATAGAACATAGAAAAATAACGCAACATATTTTCATATATATATTTTTGTGAGGGTAATTGTCTTTACACATGTGGACAATAAATGTGCATAGTATATGTAAGAAGATAGTCGAATGAGAGTTAAATATTATAATACAATAGTTGAATGGTATCATGAATAGAAGTAGGTTTAGCCAAGGGGAAACATAAATTATATACTTAGCAATCACATAATTAAAAAGTTTTCATATAATTTAGAGATGGAAAAATTACTAAAAAGGAATATGGGGAAATATCTAAAGGAGCAAAACATGAGGCAATCATAACATGAACATATGCCATTTGTTGATATGTAATTTTATTAAATACCTTTCATTTAAAGAATTTTTTTAACATGTTGTAAAGAAAGAGAATTATCTTAAACATTATAAAGGGAAAAAGATAAGGTATTTACCAATGGATATTGTCCATAATTTATTTTTTCAAAAAAAAGCATTTTAACACATAATAATTTGCAAGTTTAAATAGAAAGTATTTTGTTTTGTTGGTTTCAAAAATGATTAAATACATTTATTTTCATAATATAATATAATTTTAGATTATATATATATATATATATATATATATATACAAATAAAATATTGAATAACATAATATAGATTATATTCCATTTATATCCAATATAAGTTAAACAATAAGCTAAGTACAACTAAAATGTATAATAAGTATTCTATTATAGAATAAATAATATTATATAAATTATGTAGTATTACTTTACACTATATAATATAATTTTAAATTTAAACAACATATAAGTAAAATAGTTTAGTTTGTCTCGTTTGTTTATATTAAAATGAATACTACATTATATATAACTATTTTTGACAATACTACATTATATGTAAAAAAAATATATATAACAATTTTTATTTTTATTTTTGACAATATATAATATATTATAAAATATAATATCCAACTATTTAATAGACAAAAACAGTATCACATCCTGTCAAAGATATTACTCGATTCCATTACAGATTTAAATGATATATAGCATATAAGACAGTAATAGGAATGTTATTTTATTAAATATTTTTTGCTTGAAAGGAGATTTAAATTTGCACGCTTAATTGAAAAATTAAAAGTAAAAATAAATAATCATTGTAATTGAAGCACATGAAGAAAATGAATAAAAGAAATGTATAAATATATGTGAATGACAAAAGAAGGAATTAAAGAAAATAGTATAAGAATGTGTAAGCGGCATAAGACATGATACTCATAGTAATGAGACAAATTCTCCTCCCCTAGGTAATGTTGCTTTTGCTTTTGGTTAGTAACGCTTTTTAATCACCATTCCATGTTATTTTCAAAGTGGGCCCGAGCTTTCCATTCCATTTTCACCTTCCCTAATTAAGGCAACCTTAAAAGTAGTCATCTAAGTTTTCTTTGCAGGCAAGTGGGCCTCAGAGATGGTTACATTAAATCAGACCATGAAATATGCCACTACCCTGCTGTCCTTGGGGTAGAATAAAGTCATTAAAAACCTTTATATATTGTGTAATGGGATGGGTGTGAAGTCTCATCTCTCCAAACAAATTTTTTGGAAACATTTTTCTAACAAACACAGTAAAGGTCTGAAGCCGATGTTTTTCTGATGAGTAATGCTCATTTCATGGTAGCTTAATTTAATATGTGCCCCATTTTAAAACCATTTTAATTTAATGTTAAAATATAAAACCATTATAATATATTTTATTGCTAAATTTTCCCATTTCATTAATGGTGCACCCGCTATTTAGGATTTCTTGGTGTTTTCTATTGAATGGATGAATGAATGAAAGATTTTAATAACGTCCACGAGACTAAACAGTCTATGGGACCGAGACAAAATAGGCCTAATTTGTCTTCATGCTCTTTTCCAAGTTAGATCTCCTACTATTAATTTTGATTAGAAGGCTAGTCGTCTGATTAATCTTATCTTCCTCAAATAGCTGGTGCATATTGTCAACTTTCAAACTATTTTCATGCTGTGTATGGATATCCTCATAAGCAATGCATTCCATGATGAAGTTCCATTTCATTTCCACAACCCCCTTATTGCAGAAAATACAAGTTCTTTCTTACCAAGTTTCCTTGGGTATCTTCCACCTACCGGTCTCACACCTAAGGTGATATGATCCCATCCTCAATTGTGCCACTAACAACCTCGCTTTCCCTTTAATAGCTGCACCTAAATAAGTTTTTTCACCATGATCCTTTGTCGGGTTAAACTCTTTGATGTAGTATGCTTTTTTTAGCCCAATCTGGTATGTCCACATGGCAGTTCTAAATTTTTTAGTCACATAGCTTTTTATTTCACTATTGGTGCTAGGACACTCATGCAAATTGATGTCCCACTTGTGGTTCTGTTTCATCCAAGTTTTCTTCCTACGATCTAGCGTCTCCTTCATAACTGTTTTAGGCCAACGATGGTTATCCATGTTTTCAATACCTTCTTTAAATAGCTTATCAATCGGATTAAAGTCGATGCTTCCAATGGAAAATACCCTGTTTCAGCTAAAAGAATTTCATAGGGGACAGTGGTTTTAACTTTGAGACTGCTTGTTATTAGATGTTTTTGAATTCTTTCTAGTTGTCTCCAACTGCACTTTGACATACTGTTTCCCCATACCTCACACCCATAAAGTACAACCGGAGTAACAAGCAAACCAAAAAGGGTTTTCTTGGTTTTCCAATCCCAAAGCTCAGCCTTTCTACACCTATTTTGTAGAAGGTAAGAATCTTTCCAACCTCCCTGTATCCTTTTCATCCAACAAGTCTCCCAACTGAGCTTATAATGAAATTCAATCACAAGATACTTGTATTCTTTGACTATTTCAAGCGGGCTGCCTTCAAAAAGAAAGGTATTGTGCTTATCTTTTCTATTCAATGAGAAAATCATGATTTTGGTCTTGGTGATATTCACTTGCATCCCAACCTCGTGATAAAAGAGTTCTAGAGCTTTTAGATGTTCTCTTAACCCATGTGCTATTTTTGAAATTAGGATAAGATCATCAGCATATAAAAGTAGCTTCACCACATAACCTACCAGTTGAATACCATCCCCATCCGTCTTGCTTAACCAAGCTTCCAACTTATCAATGTATAACCCAAAAAGCATGGGAGATAGAGGACAACCCTGTTTAACCAATTTCGCTACCAAAACATTCTGACATACCATCACTTGTTCTGATTTTAGCCCTAACATTCTCATACAATTTGTGAACAACTGCTCTATACACATTTGGGATGCCTAATTCCTCCATTCTATTCCATAGTTTGTCTCTAGGTACCGTGTCAAAAGCTTTCTTGAAATCTACAAAACAACAATAAGCTTCCTTGCCCTAAGTGTTCCAAATTTTCTCAATCAAATGTCTAAGGGTGATGCAGTGATCAATGGTAGAGTGTCTTGACCTAAAGCCTGCCTGCCCCTTTTCCCTTTTGCCCTCATTTTCTGCCCAACTGCTGATCCTTCATTCAATCATGCTCCCAAAGAGCTTGCCAAAGATAGGGTTGACCATAATCGTGCGGTAGTTAGATGGATTGTTGATATCACCACTTTTGAATAGAGGAATGACCACACTAGTGGTCCACTCCATAGGAAATCCTTCTTGATTGACATTATTGAAAATTCTTTTTATGTAAGGAGTAAGAGTCTCAATCCCCCATTTTAAAAATTCAGCCTGCAACCCATCTATGTCCTGTGCTTTACCACTCGCTAAATTCTTTATTCCTTGTTTAATATCATCCACAGTGAATAGTTCCATTGATGTGTTAATAACAGGTGGATGGTCTTTCTCGTGAACCGGCTCGTAAAGAAGCCTATCATACTCTAGCCATTGGACATCTGTAATACTATTTTCAATCCTCTTTTTCTTTTGCTGTAATTCTCTCCAAAAACCTTTAGGGTTCTGTTTTCTAAGCGAGATTAGCTCCTTCCTTCTTTCATTTACATAATCATATTTCTTAGACTGCACCAATTTTTCATATTTTTTCTAGTACTCTTTGTCCATTCCTTTCTTTTTGAGTGATCTCTTGGCTGCCTTACATTCTTCTTCATACCATGGATTTGTCGGGAAAGTGTTTGCAGCCCTCATCTTGGGGTGGGGCCTTTTTTATGCATTTAAAGCCTTGTGAATTATTGGGATCAACGAATTGTTGTGAATGTGGATGTCCCCATCTTTTGTTGCTTTGACCTCTCCATTGCTTTTTAAATCATGGAAATGTTGTTTAAGAATAGAGTTAAATATTTCTCTATTTTCTTTATTCAAGAGGATTTTACCCTTGGGGAGGGTTTTATTTTGCATGTGTTGAACCTGTTTAATGTGTTGGTTGATTGGGGACATGTGGAGCTTAACCATAAGAGGTAAGTGGTCAGATTTCATCCCAATAGGGCAGTCCTCAATATCAAACTCTAGCAATCTAGAGACAAAACCTTGGGAGCAAATCACGTAGTCCACCACACTTTGACCATTATAAGTTTTACAAGTGATACCTCCCGACTTTGGCCAATCTCTCATCCCATTACAAATAATCATGCCAAACAGACTACAAAGCCCAAGTAATTCTACCCCAAACGGGGTCACATCCCCATTATCATCTTGGGGTGTTCTTTCCCAATATTGATCTCCACCTTCCTCCAACCATAAATGATTGTTCTCCCCTTTTTCTTCCCTGCTCAACTGAAGAGACTGATTATTAGTTGTCCTTGCATTAAAGTCACCCATTAAGACAACATCTCCAAGTGCACTGAAAATAGATATATCTCTTTTTAGTGAGGCATACGGGTCTTCATTATCTAAATTTCTCTTCTTATAGAACTTAGAATTTTTTAGAGCAAAGTAACAAGCAACCAATCTGAAAATCACCCCATTTTCTGTTATTTGTAGCCATATGTACTATTTATTTGCGTCTTCTTTTTCAAATTCAACAATTCCCTACCATTTCTCACCTATTAGCATTGTAACTCCTCCATGACCTTTTCCTGACTCATTCCCTTTGTTCCAAACTGAAAATTTCTTATACGCTTCAAAATTTGGAACTTTGTAGCCTTCATGCTCATGTGTTTCGGTAAGAATGATAATATCTTTACCTTTTGCTATGGGCCCCAATCCAGGTCCTCTTCTCCAATGATATCCTCTACAATTCCAACTTACAACACGTAAGTATTCCTGTGGGGCCCCCAATTCCTATTTCTTGTTTGAAAAATGATCACCAATTTGGGATTTCCCATTCTTCAACCATGCCCACTTTCCTTCATTTCTTGCTGTTTTCACTTTCTCCCATTCTTTCCTTTGTTCTTCCTACTACTCGAAAGTCAAATCTTCATCTAGGTAAATATGTGTGCCTCTAAGTAACCCTCTATTTTTTAGAATCCTATTCTTATCCTCTAAGCTTCTCAAGGTGACTCTTACATGCCTATCCCTTCCACCATCTATCTTTTTTCCAATTCTATTTGCTTGTTGAATATAACCTGTCCATTTCGGCTTGTCTTTAAGGAAGTCCCTTGCTAGGATGTATGTTCTTTCCCTTTCACCAAAATCTTTCAAACCTTTAATAATAATTTTTGTAGCCTTGCTTTGTTTATCTTTTTCTTCCCTTAGTTTCCTCTTGACTTGTTTCTCAATGATTACTTTCTGCTCACTTGATGAGCCACTTACCACATGTGACCATGATTTGGCCTCTTCTATTTGGTCTCTTAACTGATTCTCTTTTTTGTCCAAGTCTACTAATGCTGATTGAATCATCTTTAATTCCATTTGATGTATAAAAACTATTTTATTAAACCAATGCTGCAATATACATGTTAAAGAATGAAAATAAGAAATGCAAGGCACATAAAGTGCAAATGCATTTGGTAGGTGTGACGGTTTCAGTACAATTAAAACATTTCTAGTCACGTGTCTTGTCTATACTCCCAAAGTTGCATGTTAACAACTAAACCATCCACCTAGCTTTGACTAAGCTTCATTTTGAGAAACTACAATTTCTTTTGCATAGAATAATTTGGGTAATAGTGGGTTTAATGTCAGTCATGCTTTGTGCAAGTAGTAATAATCAGCTGGAGTTAGAGGAGTGTGCAAAGGCCTTGCTGCCATTGCCTAAGGATTTGGTGGGAAGTGGACTGTTTGAATAAATTCCCTACTAATGCGCACAATGAGCGAGGACTTGCGCGGGTAACAGACATGACTTCTTTTACTTGACGGAAGACTTTCAACCCTAAAGAGGCCTCTGGTGAGGGTTACGAATTCATGGATCTACTGAGGGCAAGTGTCCACCAAGTGAGGAAAGGGCAACAAACGGACTCACAAGCGGCCATGCTGGGCCATGAATATATTAGGCGGCCATTGATTAAATCCCCGTAGAACTCCATGGCCACGTCTTGAGCTATTTCGACCACCTGGAGCTCATCATTCATCACTTTCTCCGTCGGCAACAATACTAAATAGGGGGAGTTTCTGCCATTTCTGATGCTCAGGCTTAGTTTCTGGCTCCAGCTCCTCCACTTGGGTTGGTTGGGCAGGTAGAGAACCGCCTTGTAGAGAGAATTCTGGTGGTCTCCATCATCTCAGAGGACCAGGGATCGAACCAGTCTATTGACAAATTTGTTTGTAGCTTACTTTTTTATAGCAAGGGAAAAACCTTATTATGATAGATAAATGGATTTCTAACCGGTAATTGATTTGCCACGAGTCTAGTCAAAGAATTGAAAATGCATGCGAGAGGACTGGTGCGGGAGATGCTAGTGTAGCAGGTAGTGACTGTATGCAATCCTTGTATTTATTTGCAAGCTTTCCACCCTAATTTCGAGAGTAATTTGTATGTGTTAAAATTTTAATCAAAAAATAGGGTAATCACTAGAGGATACATTAAAATAAAAGGATGAAAGATTAGAAGCATACCTGGTAGAAAACAAAGTGAAGCAGACCTGGTTGAAAACAAAATGAAGCAGTGCCTCCAAAGTCCAAAGATTTATGATGATCTTTATGTCTTTGATGTAGTGCAAATAACTGTTGATCTGTGTGTCTTCAACGAATAAGTATTGAAAAAAATATCAGTAAGTAAGATATGGATAAACAAAAAGAAGAAAATATAAAAGTATGGAGAAGGAAATAAGAGCAAGATAATGAGAAGAAAGAAGAATATATAGTTGTATAAAATTCACTTCATGCACAATATGAGAAGTGTGAGTTTAGGAGGAGCTAATCTTGCATCATCTTTTATCTCCATAAGAAGAAAATTCAAGATAGATCAACTAAGACATATTCCATTTGAGCATTTCGTTGTCATTGATCAAAAGGGAAGAATTATTAGAAAAAGAGAAGATATGATTGGAGAAAATAAATAGAGACTAAAGAATGGCTAGGCATACAACAAGATTATTGAGTTGTGTTCTTGGGATGATGGAGGTTAAAAATATGAGATACATAAAAACTATAAACACTCCAAAAAATAATAGTTAAAAGCATGTATGATAGGACGGTTGAAAAATGATGCACGACAATATTTTTTTGAAAGAAAAGTGGGATTAGTGACAACATAGTCATGAAAGGTATAAGAAGTATGAAAAATTGAGAATGGTGATATTCTTCAAATCAAAGATAGCATCCTATAATAATTTTCATAGAATAAACTCAAGAGAAATGTTATAACATGAAAATATGCAAGAATAACAATCAAATAAGAAAGATCATGTATAAAATGATAGAATGACACAAAGAATTTGATGACAATGTGAAAAGTGGTAGAGGTTATAGTAAAAATATGGAGAATAATAGAAAGGATTGAAAGCTACAACTCCGTGGATGAAAAAACAAAAATATATGATGTCTTACCATTGATATTAAAAAGAAAGCTTCAAGAAGAGAGAGTTATAGAATGGGAGAATGATTCCATTAATGTCAAGTGGAAGCATTACAAAAATGGGGAGATTCCTTGTGAAGAGTTGTAAGCATTTTCCATTTTGTAAGATGCTTAGTGAATGATGGATAGCAAAACAAATTCCTAATGTGTTAAACTTGAAAAGGTCATCCAAATTATTTTGACAGCTATGAAGGAAGCATATCACCCAAAGCGACAAAGAGACAAAGGCAGAGAATTAGAACAAGGGGAAGCCCGAGAAAAGGGGAGTCTTATAGTTAGGGGAAGCATCACAAAAAAGAGGAAGAATCATATCATAAAGCAAACAAGTTTACTAATTGTCCCTTTTCCATTGATGTCAAAGGGGGGGAGATAGAGTAAGGGGGAGCAATGCAAAATAAGATAATTATGTTTGTGTTGCCATCAATGACAAAGGGGGAGATTGTTGGAATGTTTGTCATTAATGTCAAAGGTGCATACACATATTTTCATTGAGATTAAGAAGATAGTCATGAACAAATGAGAGTATAAGAACACGTTATCATTAATGTCAAGAAGGTACATGAACAAGATTGTTACCCCTAATGTCAAAGTTTGAGATTGTTGGTGAGAATAATGTCTAAGATATTGTTGGATTAAGATGTATAGATGAGAGTGTAGGAAATAATTGTCAACATAGGAATATCATTGAATACACATTGAATGCAAGGTATAAATATCATCATGGACGATATTTTTGTCAAGGAAGTATAAATGAGATTGTTGGAATATGGAGTTATTGATGAAAAATAAAATATAAGAGAAGTCTATTATATATTCCTGTTGAAGAGATAGTGATATTGGATGGCCAAATTAGAGATGGATATGTTTAAATTAAAGATTTAAACATAATAAAAGCCTTTGAGAAAGATGTTGGAAGATTGAAATAAGACATATACTATTGGCAACAAAATGAATTTCAAATTATGTGACAAAGAGGCCAACTCATATATGTTGGCTGACTCAAGTATGCTAGTCGATAAAGTTTAATTAAATTGTATATTTTAAGAGATCAAAGAATGTTTGAAACTATAAGAAATTGAGGAGTTTAAAGTTTTATATATATGGGGCCAACCACACAATGTAGCACTTACATAATAAGAATATACATAAAGGTGTTATTTGTGAAAGAAGTATATAGTGCAAATGATGTTAAGACAAGAACAAGTTGTTAAGGTAGAGTTTGAACAATGATTAAGGTTTTGGAGAGATGGAAATTATTAAAGAAATAAGTTGTTGTTTAAGAGATAATGATATAATGCGATGTATATGAGGCAAAAATTCATATTAATAAGAATAAAGAAATGACAATGTGACTGATGTTATTAAGGTAGCAATTTAATTACCAAGGGGCAATGATCAATATTAAAGGGAAATTATTCATATTTGTTGAGTATTAACAAAAGGTACAATTTTGTTATGAAAGGTTGTAATATTTGGAAGAGTTGCAAATTTAAGTGTGAAGAGGTAAGTGTTTATTTCATAGAGTGGTATCCATTGTGAAAGGTGATATACATTGTGAAAGGGTATGTTCTTTACCCTTATTGAAGACATATGAAAGGTAAGAAGAAAAGTGGATAGAAAGCAAGAATTTTAATGATATATTTATGTGTAAAAGATCAGATTGAAAAGACATAAAGGGGTAGAAAATAAAAAGCATTCAATGAATATTATGTGAATAAGAAGTAGATCCAAAATAGAAACTTAAAGAGTAACCCAGATTTATATTAAATATATAAAGAAGAGTGTGAATCATTTGAATTAAATTTGTGAAGGAAGGGAATTATATGTATGTGAAATTGATTTATAAGAGATAGATTTATATCATTCATAATCAAAGATGGTGATCAGATTTTTGAAGAGAAAGAGTACATGATTTGGATTAGATTTGTAATTGGATCAAACTTGTGATTTCTGATCAGATTTATAAGGGAATGAAGTTTGGATCATATTTTTGAGGGAATAAAATATATGTGTGTAAACTTGATTTTAAAAGGGAAGACTTACATCATACAAAATAAGAATTTGTAATCAAATTGTGAGCTAAAGAGAACAAGATTAGCCATTGAAAGATTAATAGAGGTTGGAGCCTCTAGTTGGGTTGGAGTTCAATTTGTGTGGGGTTAGATCCTCCAATAGGTTGAAGCCTATCAAATAGAGGTTGAAGCCTCTTGTTGGGTTGGATCTTAGTTTGTGTGAGGGTTGTAGCCTCCAATAGGCTAGAGCCTATATTTCTATCAAGTGGATATTGAAGTCTCTAGTAGGTTGGAGACTAGAAGAAGAAGAAAGAAGATATATATAAGCAATATTGTGTTGTGGTTTTCTCCTGAAAGGGTTTCCACATAAATCATGTGTTCTTATTGTGTACTTAATTTCTAGATTTTGCATATGTGTATTTGATGTCATTAATTTAGTTTAGAAAAGTAAAAAGATTGTTAGATATTGATTCACCCCCCCTCTCAGTATCACTGTGTGCTTATCAAAAACTTATATAGCTTTTTGAAAATGAATTTATATTATTCATCCCTTAAATATTCTAAAGTCTTCTCTTTTTTGTATGATGTGTAGGGGCTCAACATAACAAAACTAAAGTACAATTCAAGCCTAATTTAGATATTAGAGTAGAGGAGGCTTAACCACATGTAGTTGATGTTAGGGAAGAGGCTCAACCACACATAGTTGATGTGAGGGAGGAGGCCCAACCAAGCTTTGATGTTGGAGAGGGATCGAGATAAATTACTTCTACATATATGTATCATATGAACCTAATTAAAGAGGTTAAGAGAAAAATATATTACATAAATATATATCATTTGCTTCACATTGATATATAGAAATTCAAATTTTATGTTGAACAACCTAGTGAGGTTACAAAGAGGTCATTAAATAGAATGCCAAAGGAAATAGTTGAGTATAATTTAAACATCATGATACACTTGGTCAAGCCTGAAAGGAAGTCGGGTGAGCGGAAACAACTTCCTACACTAACCTAAGTAGTGGAGAGTTAAAAAAAATCTATAAACACCTTACGCAGTTACAGAAAGGAGAAACACATAGAAAGAATGAGATAGGACAACAAGTACACATAAAAAATAACACTAGATATACGTGGAAAAAACCATTTTAGGTAAAAAACCCCACCCTCTAAAAGCACAATACTACTATATTAAATCAAATAGAGGTTACAATGCAACTCCAAGTACAAAGCTTCTTCAACAAGTGTTTCGAAACAAACACCTGTTCTGGAGTGAATATGCAAACACTTTGTTACCTACAAAAAAAACTATGCATTATACAATGCAAGGAATACAATATATAGAGAGATACAAGCTAGAGGAAGCATATAGAAGAGAATGGGCATACAAATCCACATGGCACAATTTATCCCACACCATAGACATGCATTTAAACACTTGTACAATATTCACTTACACCTCTTACAACCGTCATAACATGCAATATCCTCTCCTCAAGCTTGGGCACCCAAAATATGCTCATAATAGCCTATGACAGATGCCTTACAATTGTCATAAAATCTGTCATAAATCTGCCATAAGATCCATCATAAAATCTATCATAACTAACCAAAATATTCGATTCTCTTACAGCCTATCATAACCCAACTTGGGAGCCAACTTTCTCCATGCATAAAGATGTCTTCTGAAGCATCATAGAATCTGTCATAAGTAAAAGATTCTAAAGTGGGATGCCTATCTCCACTTGGGATTATGATGTGTTATGCAATCACCTCCAACGGGGATGCCACCCAACCAGTGGGTCCCAATTTATGACATGACAATATAGGCGATTAAATAATACAAATAAATAAAATAATACATTAAATTAAACATGTTAGGACTCTAAGGTTGAGACACCTTAATCCCAACATTCTCCCACTTGTCGAAGACCTACCAAGATTCATACAAAATCATTTTCCCAAGGCCCCAAGGCCCATGAAACTAGAACACCATATGAACTTTTATGTGCTTACTGGTTTTATCAGTGCATCAACAATATTTTTCAAAGTTTCAACCTTTTCCAAGTTCACCTTCCCATCTTCTACCATATCATGAACAAAATGATATTGAACATCAATGTGCTTTGTTCTGGCATGGAAGGTAGGATTATTTCCTAAGAAAATAGAACTTTGATTGTCACAACAAATAGTAATCTTTCCTGCATCTAAACCAATATCATAACATAATCTCTTAATCCAAATGGCTTCCTTAAAAGAATGAGTGGCTTCCATGTACTCTACTTCTATCATGGACAAAGCAACTATAGCCTACTACTTAGTCATCTAACTGATAGCACCACCAAATATCATAAACATGTAACCATTGGTGGATCTTTTGTTGTCAGTGTCACCTACCCAATCTAAATCCACATATCCATTAATACTCATAGAATGTTGAGGTCCAATAGGGTAACCATGAAAACACAAGGAATACTTGAAAGTACCCCGACTGTATCCCAATGTACTCATCCAAAATTAGCCATAAAACGACTAAGGACTCTGACTGCTTTGGAAATGTCTAGTCTTGTACACCATAACATACATCAAACTACCAATTGCACTTGCATATGGTACTTTGGTCATGTCCTCCATCTTAGTAGGAGATTTTAGACAATCATTCACATAAAGCTTCATTCCCTGCATCACAAGAATAACTAACAGTCTGCAATCTACCATGTTGAATCTCTCCAACAATGAGTTCACATACTTGCTTTGGATTAAATAAAGATTTTTGTTGGCTCTATATCTCATGATCTCTATTCCTAGAATGTACCTAGCTGCACCTAGGTCTTTCATCTCAAATTGTGTTGACAACTAAAACTTCAAATCTAAAATCATACTTTTACCATTCTCAATAAACAACATATCATCTACGTATAAAATAATAATGAGAATGCAACCATTATCAGATTTATAATACACACAATGGTTAGATTTAGATCTCTGAAATACCAATGATAACACATAGGTATCAAAATTTTGGTACCACATTCTAGGAGACTATTTCAAACCACAAAGAGACTTCTTCAATTTGCAGACCAAAATTTCTTTACCTTTTTCAACGAAATGCTCTAGTTGTGACATGTAAATCTCTTCCTCCAAGTCACCATGAAGGAACATTGTCTTCACATCCATTTGTTCCACTTCTAAATCATATGCTACTGCAAGTGATAATAGGAACCAGATAGATGTTAGCTTTACATCAGGAGAGAATATATCACCATAGTTAATTCCATCCACCTATGAAACCCCTTAGTGACCAACCATGCCTTATGCTTCTCAACATTGTCATTAGGACCACTCTTTTTCTTAAACACCCATTTACAACCAATAGGTTTGCATCAAATAGGAAAAGGTACCATATCCCAAGTCTTGTTTTTCTTTAAAGCAACCATCTCCTCATCCATGGATTTCATCCAGGAATTTGCATCACTCATACCCATAGCCTCTCTAATAGTCCTAGGCTCATCAGAGTTAGCAATAAAAGAAAAAATGTAACTGGAATCAAATAATGAATAACCAAACATTTCCAGTTGTCACCTAACTTTTGTAGACCTCCTCAAAGGTTAAGGTTGAGGTTCTTCTTCTTTAGAACTTTTAGAGCTGCTTGAGATCCCCTCATCATTAGGTTCAATAGGAGTGCATAGTTCATCTTTTTTTGGAGTAGGTGGAATCTAAAACACTTCCTTTCATTTCTCCTCTTTCTCTAGTTGTAGCTCAACAATGGAAGGTTTCATCTCTTTGAAAATTAGACTTCTACTGTAGAGAACCTTTTGAGCTTCTGGATCCGAAAGCTTTTACCCTTTCACATCGACACCATAGCTAATAAAGATACACTTAACTGCCTTGTTCTCCAACTTTGACCTCTTCTCAATCAGAACATGAGCATAAGCTTCACAACCAAATACTTTGAGATGTCCCATTAAAGGATTTTTACTAGACCACACCTCCATGGGTGTCTTTCCAACAAGCATTGATGCAGGAGATCTATTGATCAAATAACATGAAGTGGCTACTAATTCAGCCAAAAACTTCTACTCAAGGCTAGCACCACTCAACATACTCCTAGCCCTCTCCATCAATTTCCTATTCATCCTTTCTACAACTCCATTAAGTCGAGGAGTGTTTGGAGTTGTCTTATGTCTCTCAATCCCATGCTCTTTACAAAACTTGTCAAACTGCAGAATAAAAATCACCACCCTTGTCAGTCCTCAAACATTTAATCTTTTTGCTAATCTAATTTTCTACCAGGGCCTTGAACTCCTTAAATTGACTAAAGACTTTAGCTTTACTTCTAAGAAAATAAATGAATGTCCTTCTATTGTAATCATCTATGAAAGAAACAAAATATACAGATTTTGATAATGAACATTCATAGGACCAAACACATCTAAATGAACATAGTCCAAAACCCTAGAAGAATTGTGAGAACTAGAGTAAAAAGAAACATAGTCTTGTTTTCCATAAACAAACACAAAACTCAAACTTGAGATTACAAACATCAAGGCCTTCAACAAGGCTCTTATTCTTCAGGGGTCTAAGACCCTTCTCACCAATGTGACCAAGTCGTAGGTGCCATAACATTGTCTTCTTTGTAGGAAGCTTCATTTCAATGGAATGAGCACCTTTAGGTACCCAGAATGCATGACCATCAGATATAGCTACAACACACTTCTTCATTGCACGATTTGATGGTGAGGATGAAGAATCCAAAGGTCTCTTCTTTGGTACATCAAAAGAACTATTACATTAAATTTTGCATGCATTGAACTTGTACAAAGTGCCAACTCGAGCACCCTTAGCCAAGACCATAACTCCTTTTGTCATCCAGCATCCTCCACTAGAGAAAACAACTTGCACTTCCAAATCATTCAGTTTACTCACAAAAAGTAGGTTTCATGCCAAACTCAGGATATGAAAAACACCATCAATCCCCTTAACTCTTTCGTCAATAAATCTAATTTTGACTCTTCCGCGACCAACTATTTTTAGGTCAGAGTCATCACCTAGGTACATCTTCCCGCCATCATACTCTTCATACTTCGAAAACCAACCTCTATGAGAGGTCATGTGAAATGATGCACCTGAATCTATCAACCACACATCTTTCGACGAATGGGTTTCCATGGTTGCAACAAATGCTTCTACTTCATCTTGGGATGATTTTTCATATTCGAAATAAGAGAAAGACTTATTTTTCTTCTTCTTCTCCTTCTTGCAGTCTTTTTGAAAATTACTGGTTTTTCCACAATTCCAACATTTTTCCTTGGGCTTCTTACTAGGAGACTTAGATCTCCCCAAATACTTTGACTTAGATTTCTTGTTCTTCTTTTCACCTTTCTCCTTTGGTCTACCACAAACAACAAGGGCCTCCTTGGTCATCTTAGAAGACTTTCTCTACATCTCTTCAAATAACAACAAAGCAACCACCTCATCCATATTGAAAGTGGTTGTTGTGCTTCCAATAGCCATCACCAGGTGATCCCATGAGTCCAACAAGGAACAAAATAGGAGCATGAAATGGTCTTGTTCATCAATCTTGTCTCCAACAAAATCTAGTTGAGCAACCAACATGTTAAAAATAATTTAGATGGTTTGCCATGGATCTTCCATCTTTCATCTTCAGAGAATACATCTTCTTTCTTAGGAATAGCCTGCTTACCAGTGATTTAACCTGATGAACGTCTCCAAGTTTCTTCCACAAAGAAGCAACAGTCTTCTCTTCATGAACATTTAGGAGAAAGGAATCAACCAAATAGAGTCTAATCAAACCCTTGGCTTTTTGATCCGTGAGATCCTAATCTTCTTTTTTCATGCCCGATGGTTTGGTTCTAGAAATAGCAGCCCATAGATCATGATCTACAAGCATGTCTTCCATATTGAGCTTTCAAATCTCAAAGTTATCATCGTTAAATGTATCCATCTAAATACTCCCAGATGTGCCTGCCATCTCTTGCCTGCAACAAGGTCATGAAAGGAATTTCTACAAAACTCCCACTAAAACAAAGATCTGCTCAAAAAACTCTTCTAACCCAACAAAGGAATCAAGGCTGTCTAGGATCTAATACTAACTGAAAGGAAGTTGGGTGAGCATAAATAGCTTCCTACACTAATCTAAGTAGGGGAGCATTACAAAAAAATTCTATAAACACCTTATACAGTTATAGAAAGGAGAGACACATAGAAAGAATGAGATAGGACAACAAGTACACATAAACAAACAAAATGAGATATACGTGGGAAAAACCATTTTGGGTAAAAAACCCCACTCTCCAAAAGCATAGTACTATTGTATTAAATCAAATAGAGGTTACAATGCAGCTCCAAGTACAAATCTTCTTCAACAAGTGTTTCGAAACAAACACCTGTTTTGGAGTGAATCTGGTAACACTTTGTTACCTACAACAAAACTATGCATTCTACAATGCAAGGCATACAATATATAGAGAGATATAAGCTAGAGAAAGCATATAGAAGAGGATGGGCACCCAAATTCAGATGGCATAATATCCCATGTCATAGACATGCATTTGGACACTTGTATAATATTCCCTTACACCTCTTACAACCGTCATAACATGCAATATCATCTCCTCAATCTTGGGTACCCAAAATATGCTCATAATAGCCTATAACATATTCCTTACAACTGTCATAAAATCTATCATAAATCTGCCATAAAATCTGCCATAAGATCCGTCATAACTGACCAAAATATCTCTTTCTCTTACAGCTTTTCATAACCCAACTTGGGCACCGACTTTCTCCATGCATAAAGATGCCTTATGACAAGTCATAGAATTTATCATAAGTCAAAGATTCCAAAGTGGGGATTCCTATCTCCACTTGGGATGATGATGTGTCATCCAATCACCTACAATGGGGATGCCACCCACCCGATGGGTCCAAATTTATGACATGATAATATAGGCAATTAAATAATACAAATAAATACAATAATACATTAAATTAAACATGTTAGGACTCTAAGGTTGAGACACCTTAATCCCAATGAATCCAAACTATTATCAAGTATGCTTACTTGTGATGAGCTAAAAGAGACATGACAGTTGTTGGGTTTAGATTTCACAAAATGGAGGAAAATACACCTACAAAAAGATATTATTTAAAATATTAGAAAATCCTTGAGTTCCATTGTCAAAAAATCTCAGTTAGTTGATAAGATAATTTCAAGAAGAGTGATATTCACCTCTATTATAAGTCTACAACTTTCAAGAAAGAATCAAATATATTCACTTTTAAGTGAAATTAGCTTGAGTAGAAAGACACTAACAAGATATGTGAAAAGGAGAATTTTTTTATGATAGTATTGCAGAAGGCTATTGGGAATTGATGTGTTGGGCTCCTTATTCTAACAAGATTGATTATGTTATTTTTGATTAATTAAGCAAGGAAGGGCCCTAATCCCGTGGTTACACAACCAAAACAACAAAAAAGTGAACAAGTTGGGAAAAACAATGCCAACCAATTGCAAAAAAAGCAACAGACAAGAACTAGAAACCAAGGTGACTCGCAGGCCAAGTATTCTTGTTCGTTGCTATTTTTTGCTATTTTTTATTATGCTTTTAGGAAGTTGATCTCAATTCTTTTCATTGTCATACTCATCCTTCATCAAATAGTAGATATCAGACCAAATGATTATGAGCTACATACAAAACATTGGTTAGAAATAACACATGAGATGTATGTTATATTTTATGATGAAAATACTTATGTAAATATTGGGAAAATAATTTTTGAAATGTTAAGGCCATGGTATGTGAAGCCATACACAGTTTTTAAAAAAATTTCGTTGTCATCATCATGTTGAATTTGACATTTATTATTAGGTGTATTGGAAGATCATAGAATAAAGTGATGGTGTTAAAAATGCACCACCTAAATGATGTCAATTCATAGAATCTACTTTATGTGATAAATATGGTGACGATATAGATGATCTAATTAAATTCATAGAAGGACTTTGTGAAATGCGTGAAAATTTGGCTAATTTTTATTTTGAGAAATGAAGATACTAACATGACGAAAATGATAAATTATAAGAGGTACAAGTACATAAAGTATCAAATAAAATTTGGGAAAGAATCCACAAGGTTAGATTATGTAGAAGGGGGACTACCTATTAGAAAATTTATGGAAATTTTAAATATAAATTGATATAACCATACATACAACATGCATTTTTTGCTAAGTGGAAAGAAAAAGAGATTCAGTTATTGAGAGATACTTTTCCACCTAGAACAGTTTTATCAATAGTCGACTTTGTAGAAAATTACTCTTTTAGCCATCAAAAAGAGATTCAAACACAATATTATTATTTAGAGAAGGTAACTATTATGGTGCATGTGTTATCAACATGAATAATTGGCTTTGGATGGTACTTAGAGTACATATCTACAAAGATTCATTAAGAAAGAATATTGCTATTATATGAGTGATGATAAAGAACATGACATGCATATTTTAGAGTATTTCTTTAAGATTTTTTTGTACATATCATTAACATGAAAAATACCACATATTTGAAATTTCTTTGACAGTGGATGAGTTTTCCATGTCAGTGATAACTTGATCAACTTCAATCCCTAATTGCAAACTTGATGGATTTCACATAGGAATAAGGGCTTTTGATTATCTTAAGTTTAGTCCTCAACGCTTTCTTCTGATCAAACTCAAGTTTTTCTCGAAAGAAATCTCTTTTAATTATGACATGCATATTTTTCCCATGCCTTCAAACTTGAGTTTCTCTTGAAAGAAATCTCTTTTAACTATGACATTAATGTTTTTTCCCCATGCCTTCAATAAGGGATCTCTCCTAGTGGCACTTTCTAGAAATAAAGTGAGCATAAGTCTCTAGAATAAAATATAGGAGAAAATATCAGACCAATTGAGTCTCTCACTAATTAAATATTTAGTTCAACTCTTAGTTTTTAGCTTAATAAAATAAGGCTCAAAGCATAAAGGAGTCATCATATCTCTATAGCAATTAGCTCCTTCTTTAGATTGATATACACATTATCTTTTCTCTATAATTCAACATGCATGTGGTTAATTCAAGTGAAAATAAGAAGGAAATTTGTGAAGTTGTGCAATAACTCTAAATCCCTTAAAAAGGAGAGTTGGGCCCACTAAATTAGATGAAGGTGACTCTTAGCTATCTTTCCATTTATTGGTTTGATTTAGTATATATTATTACAATGTGTTGTGTTTAGATTTTTAAATTTTTTTTTTTTGTCTTTTCAACATGCATGTGTCTTTAAAAACCATCATAAAAATCCTAAAAATAAAAACAAAATAATTCCTTTTCAATATTACCTTTCATGTGTGAATCTTGTTCATTTTTATCTTTCAATATTGTTTTTAGTATTTCAATTCTACTTTGATTAATCTCTAGACGTGTATTTCATTTCTGGTTTAGTATTTAATTTTGCAAGTGTTTAATGGTAGAGTAGATGTTCATTTCAATTCAAACAAAATTATTTACAAGTGTGTGATGGTAGAATAAGATGGTTGTTTCCAATGTAGTATTCATTCCCATATGTATGTTGAATAGAGGATAGAGTAGTAGGACAATAAGAAGTAACACCTTAGTTCAAATGATTCATTTTATCGTTTATCAAAAGACTAAACCATCATCTTGAATACCCCCCAAAAATCCTTACCTTGGACAACTCTAGACAGGTCATCCCTAATGGATATAATCAAATGATAGGAACCTGACGAGTACAACAAACTTATCATCAAACCACATCTCGTAAAGTGCAAAACATAGATGAAACTCTTGTAGTGCAACCAAAATATTAAAAAAGGTTACAAGAGTTTTCTGAAAATCCAAAAACTATGAATTTGATGGAAAGAATTATTGAAGTAGATAAGGATCATTTCTTGTTGCAAGTAATCCGAAGTAGGGTAAAAATTCCACCATATTGGACATATCACAACTTACAAGACAAGACCCCTCATCCACAACATCCACTAACCCCTTAGACAATTTATGGTGACCACAACCCATTCAAATATCCAACAACCCTAACCTTTCACACACATTAAACCTTCAATCATCTTCTAACTCCCACCCCATATCACAACAAATCCTACCCAACCCATCTACACAATTTAGGGCCAGAATACCTACAAGTGTAGTTCACCCTAGTACACATACTACCACACCACAACCACCTCTAAATTAATCAATAAACTTCATCCAAAAACATCAACCACCCCAAACCTCTACTCCACCTCTTTACATTACACATACATCTCTTCCTAAAAACACAACATGCCTCACGCACACAACAAGCCCAACATCATACCAATACATTAACCCAACATCCTCATACCAAAACCAACAACATTCATATTCAAACTACATCCCATTACTAATAAATGCCATCCCTTAGCCAACAATACGTTCATCCATATAACTCTACATATTCATTGCCACCACACAACATACATATCTTATAATCTTAACCCCATAAATTTAATTTCACAAGAGCTTCAAGAAAAGAGATATCTACTCAAATGATTAAAAATAACAACATAAAATCAAAAGAAACCTTACATATTTGATGAATATGTCCATATTCCTTCGTAAGGTCCATCACTACAGTTCCTTTCCCACAAAATTTTGAAGTGCCTAAGTTTTAAAAATATAAGTGAAAGGGAGATCCTAGGGAACATTGTTAAGGAATTCTACATAGATTCCCAAAGAAGTCACTTAGTGATTTGTGTCTCATATGATTACTTCCTCAAAGTCTAGGATGACTAGAATTAGAATGGTTTATCCATCTACCTCAAGGATCTATCACCACATTCTAAGACTTAGTTGAGAAGTTTATTGCACATTTTCTTACAAAATTGAAGATGAAATCACTATGTTAGATTTTTGCAACACTAAACAATGAAATGGTGATAGCTTTTTTACCTTCTTGCAATGATGGTCTATTCCCCAAAAAAAATTAGTCACCATATTTGTCCAAAACTTAAATTAGGAAATAGGTTTTCCTCTACAAGTTCAATGTGAGAATTCCTTTGATGAGATCATAAACAAAGGATTAACCATAGAAAAGGCCCTCATTTCTAATGAATTTCTTAAGATATAAAAAGAAACCAAAAATAATAGCAATAGACAACCTAATGATAATCCTGCTTCTATGCCAACAATAAAAATATATAGCTAATGATGGTATAACTTATGCCAAATATGTTCAAAATGTTCAACCACAAACATCATCATCTTTCCAAAATAATACAAATTTCCAAGTTGTCCAAAAAAATCACTATTCCACAAGGACAATATAAGAAAAGAAATTCCTCCAAATGCAAATGTACTCAATTAAGAAAACCCATGGAAGTAGTTTTTTAGAAATTGGTCCAAGAAAATTTATTCAAATATCCTATGAAAAGAACATTTGACAAAAACCAACCTAAATCCAAGCGGTACATTTAGATAATGAATATTGTGAATACCATAGGGTCAAAGGTCATGACACTATAAAATATTTGAAACTTAAGAATTACATTCAAGATATCATTGATGAGGTGAGATCAAAGTTGAAGGCCATCTATCAAACTCCTTGATTGAAAAACTAGGTATGTATAAGAAAAAAATTCTAAACATGATGAAGGTAAATCTTCCATATCTAACAAGGGTACCACCCATAATTGCACCAATAACACTTATATCTCTCCATCCTTTGATTCGATAGTGGTTCAAATTGAGGAAATCCATCCTTGAGTAGTCACTATAACCATGAAGAGTTCTAATTGTGTTGTAACCAATGAAACTGCATCTCCATTACAAGCATCATCATCCTATATTGGCCCATCTACACTCAAATATACCTCAACCTCTCACAATTTCATTACCAAGATCAAGGCTAGGATTATCAACAAAGGACATAAGGAATGAGTTATAAGAATCCTTTTATATGGGAAATCATCTATAGTCCATAAGATTACATTGTCAACCTTGAATTCTCCAAGTCAACATCTATAGGCTCCTTCAAAATTGGGCCAACTATGTTTAAACTTTGGGAAGTTTTAGATAAATAAACTATTGAAGGTGATATATCATGGCTCTATAAAGATGAAGAAGAACAAACACCTTCTCTACCTACATATTTGTATGTAAAACTCCTCCATGTTTGTAAAAAAATGGGATATAAGGGAAAAGGACTTGGACTACATCAACAAGGAACCATAGAACTTGTTAGCACCTATATTTTTTCCATTTTCCTAGTGTAATTGAACCTTTCATTTAGCAACAAAAGCTTATTTTTTAAGCCCCGTGGGAGCTAGTTGGCCTAAAAAATTTTACATTAAAATATTCTAATCCAGATCTTGTCATGAAAATATGATTGGTAGAAGTATTTGATAGGCCATATGGACTATGTAGATTCATTTTCATGGGAATTGGAGAAGTTTTTAGGCACATTTTAATCTATGGTCATTTTGGAGCAAGTTCGTAAAGTCCCATAAAAATTTGGAATCTTTCAGTTTTGGTGATAACCTAGTTGTTCATTTTCCTTCAATAGTTTGCATCTCATTTTCATGGTTGTCAGATGAGTTTTGAGGCTCAAACCAAAAAAAACATTTAATTTCCCTGCCAAAGGGCCCCATTTACAAATGAGCCCATAAAATTCTATTTGTTGTGCAATTTTTGGAAACATTACACGGATCTAAATAATTGATTATGGTCTTCTGCAAGTCTCAGAGGTTGTGTTCTCCCATGGTGTTGATATTGTTGTTTGTCCTGCAGAGAAATTAAAAATGTCAATTTCACTACATGCTGCAATTCTAAAGCTATTTAAAATATTTCATATGTTTAAATAGTTTCAAAGACATAAATAATGGCTATAAATTTTTTTTCCTCATAGTTCTTCTTGTAACTCAAGATTATTGTTTCTAAAATACAAGTTGGCCCCTTTGAATGATATTTTTCACATGCAAAAAATGGTTTTAAGTGAATGTTTATCATCGGTTCAGCTAGGCGCTATGTAAAGGGGTCAATCCATGTAGCATATTATCACACCATCGTAGGTTGGTGAAGGGGGAGAAAGTTAAATCTATGATATTTCAAATGGCCATGATGAAGCTTTATCTAATTGCTTGTTTGCTAAGATGGAGCCCATGGTTGGTGCCAAGTTTAAGTTCTATTTTCATGTACACTTATTGAGTCTTTGTCCTATCTTGTTACCCAAGTAAATATTTCATTATGGGTGCCAACTTTAACCTTGCATCTACATGGAACAAAGGTATTTAATCATATTTTCAAGGCGTGGGAATAAGTAAGGGTTGCAATGGGCTTGGGGGTAGTGATAGACTCCCCATTGGTCCACTTTATTTGTTGATCTAGAATTTGTTGAGCGTCTTGAATTATTTTTTAGTTTGTTGATATGTATCTCAATGCCATTTTGGGGCATATTTCTATTGTTTTATACTTGTAAAACATCCATAGCAATGCTAAAATGGTCTTCTACCATGTGAGGAGGCTTTAGGGGTTGTTTATGAGCTATCTAAAGGTTAAAACTACTATTTTACCTCCCAAAACATATAGGAACCATTTATAACGCCCAAACATCAATTTGAGTGAAATATTGAATGAATTTTATGTGCCAATAAGTCTAAAATTGTCCTAGTTGCATAAAAATGACCTGCAACTCATGGAAAACCTTGTTGTAATTGTTTAAAAGTGCCAAAAATAGAGAAAAATATCTCTATACTAATAACCCAACAACCAAATAAACATTTGGGCAGCATTCTCAAAGGTGTTATGAATGTTTTTTCATTGCTAGTAAGGTCAAGAATGACTTGCAACTCATCAATGGCTTTGTTGCAATTGTTAGAAGTTTCTACCAATGCAGAAAACATCAATACACCATCAACAATACATTCCTTGTTGTTGTTAGGGTTAGAAAGGAAGATATCTAACAATTAAATGCAGATTTAAGTAATAAACAGATAAACTAAAACACACATAGAAGAAATTATAACACATAGAATTTAACGTGGTTCACCCAATCTGGGCTACATCCACCAAACCGCAGCCATCCAATTATTTTATTATCCAATGCAAAAACCTATTACAATCTTGCGAATAATCGTGCTTTTCATCATACTATAACACCCATCCGAACCCCTTTTTAACAAGCTTAGAAGCTTCCAGATTCGGGTTCCACAAAATCATATTTTTCTTTTTTTGTTCATTTTTCCCTTTTTCAGTGATGACGCAAAAAAGTAGGAGGAAATTTTTTCTTGGGGGCTGCCGCAAGGATACATGCTAAGGTGTACAATATACCATGGGCTA
This sequence comes from Sequoia sempervirens, assembly GCA_007258455.2. Lineage (NCBI taxonomy): Eukaryota > Viridiplantae > Streptophyta > Pinopsida > Cupressales > Cupressaceae > Sequoia > Sequoia sempervirens. The sequence continues at coordinate 58,877 of VDFB02370627.1, read as the reverse complement.
TATAGTATAGCATGATCAGTCGCCACATACCAACAATCTCCCACTTGGAGACTGATTAGGCTCCACACCAACATAATCTCCCATTTGGAGACTAATCTTGGACGACACTGCTGCAATTATAGCTCCCACTGGAAATAAGTACCCTGTTGCTCTGTTATACTTGAATTCAACCTTGAAGGCCAACTGAAGCTAGAGAGGAGCTTAGCTTCTCCCTTGTCACCACCTTCGTAAACATATCCGCTGGATTGACATCTGTATGTATCTTGTCCAGCTTGACCTGTCCATCCTCCAACACCAACCGAATGAAATGATATCTCAACTATATGTGTTTTGTTTTAGAATGCAAGGCAAAACTCTTTGCAAGATGTATAACACTCTACCTGTCTATAAACAAGTAATTTCTAGCCTGTTGTTTTCCCAACTCATCCATGAAAAGTTGCAGCCATATCATCTCCTTTTTTTCCTTTGTTGCAACAACATACTCTGCCTCTGTGGTGGATAAAGCAACCACCTTTTGCAATCGAGAAATACAACTCATTGCTGTCCCACCAACTATAAATACATAACCTGTGGTACTCCGCATGGTATCTATATCCCCTGCCAAATTTGAGTCAACATAGCCTTTTAAATCAGTATTAGAGCCCTCAAAACATAAACATTTATTGGATGTACCTCTCAAGTACTTGAGAATCCATTTTACCGCATTCCAATGCTCAACTCCGGGATGACTCAAATACCTGCTAACAACTCCTACGACATGTGCAATATCCGGTCTCGTGCATACCATGGCGTACACTAAACTGCCTATAGTTGAAGCATATGGTACCTTGGACATTTTTTCTTCCTCCTCTTGTGTCTTTGGACACATATCCTTAGTCAATTTAACATGACTAGGCAAAGGTGTGCTGACAGCTTTTGCATTCTCCATATGAAATATCTACAACACCTTTTCAACATAATTAGCCTGAGATAAAAAACAATTTTATGTTTTTTCTATCTCTACAAATTTTCATACCAAGGATTTGTTTTGCTGCCCCTAAATCCTTCATAGCAAAATATTTTGTTAACTATTGTTTTAACTCACTTATGTGATCCATGTTAGACCCTGCTACAAGGATGTCATCAACATATAAACAAAAAATTTAACGTAGCTATCATTATCCAACCTCTTAAAATAAACACAATGGTTAGAATTACACCTATTGTAGCCTTGCTTAGCCATGAAACTATCAAATTTCAAGTACCATTGTCGAGGTACTTGCTTCAAGCCATATAAACTTTTATTCAATCTGCACACTAGTTTCTCCTTACCTTTGACCTCAAATACTTGTGGCTGGTCCATATATATTTCCTCTTCCAAATCACCATGGAGAAAGGTTGTTTTAACATCAAGTTGTTCTAAATACAAATCTTCAGCAACCACAATACTTAAAACAATATGAATAGAAGTCATTTTAACAACTGGAGAAAAAATCTCATCAAAATCAATACCCTTTTTCTTTGCAAATCCCTTTACAACTAATCTGGCTTTAAATCTCTTCTTACCTCCATCCTCCTCTTTCAACCTATAAACCCATTTCTTTGGTAAAGCCTTTTTACCTGCAGGCAACTTGCATAATTCCCAAGTCTGATTTTTCAGCAAGGAGTCCATTTCTTCTTCCATTCCATGCTCCCACTGAATCTTGGTATCCACCTGCATAGCTTCATCATAATATTCTGGTTCACCAGCATCAGTTAACAAAATAGTATACAAAGAGGGAGAGAATATTTTTGAAGGTCTACTTACCCTTGAAGATCGTCTAACAAGAGTTTGTGGTATTTGTTGTTGCTGTTGTTGCCCAGCATGAGGAAACACTGAAACATCATTGTTTGGAATATCATCCAACACTACATAATTATTTTCTTTCTTCTCATGCTGCAGCAACATATCTTTGTACAACACTTTCTCATTGAATATGACATCCCTGCTTCTCACAATTTTCTGATTTTCAAAATTCCAAAGCCTATAACCAAATTCATCAATGCCATATCCAAAAAATATACATTTCTTTGATTTTGCATCAAGCTTGGTTCTATTTTCAGAATCTACATGTGCAAATGCTTCTAACCGAAGGTTTGAGAAAAAGAATAACTCACCTTCTTACCTTTCCGTACTTCCTCACGGAATACCACAACCAAAGGATTAAGAGGGACCTCTATTAATTAAATAAACATTAGTGTTTATAATCTCTGCCCACATTTTTAAAGGCAACCTAGCATGCAATCTCATAGTCTGTGCACGCTCCATTATTGTTCTATTCATGCGCTCAGCCACTCCATTTTTCTGTGGAGTCCTTGGAACCGTTTTCTGCCTACAAATACCATTTGAGGAACAATAATCTTCAAACTCTTTACTGCAATACTCACCACCATTATTAGATTTGAGACATTTTAACCTTTTACCCGTCTCATTCTCAGCAAGCTTCTCCATTTTTAAAAGTTTCAAATACATCCCAGTTACGCCCTAAAGAGTAAATCCATACCTTCCTAGTTGCATCATCAATGAATGTAACATAATACAGAGAGCCATCGAGAGAAGATACCTGAGCTGGTCCCCATACATTCGTATGTTCAAGCTCCAATTTCTCATCTTTCTTTTGCTTCCCATCCTTGAGAAAACTTACTCTCTTTTGTTTTCCATTCACACAACTTTCACAAAAATCCATATTAACACATTTTAGACCTGGCAAAACATTATTTGAATGAAGTACTTTCATACCTTTTGCACTCATATGCCCAAGTCTATTATGCCATAGTGCTAATTCAAAGTCCACAACAACTGTATGATCTTCTACCTGCTGGACTGCAACAACTGTTCTTGAACATTGACCTTTTTCCATAACAATTAAAGTAGAAGGAACAATATGACCTTTACAAAGATATAAGGTTCCTACTTTCACACCTTTTGCTACCACTAAGGCACCCTTTGTGACCTTCCAATTTTTATCACTAAATGCAACAACACAACCTTCATCATCTAGTTGCCTTGCTGAAATTAAATTTTTGCTTAACTTTGGAACATGCCTTACCTCACGTAGCAACCAATGATTCCCATTCTGCAACTTAATCTTGATTCTTCCCTTTCCAACAATCTGACAGGGTTCGTTATCTCCTAAATAAACCAGCCCAAAATACCCTTGGACATAATCAAGAAAATAACTTCTATGGGGGGTAGCATGAAATGAAGCCCCTGAATCTAATACCCAAGAATCATCAGCATTATCAAGGGAAAGAATCAAAGCATCCTCATCAGATTTATTACTTACCACATTCAACGTCTTTACTTCCTTCCTTTTTTGTCTCCTTTATTTTTCGAGACCAAAATCTTTCTTTTAAATATTTGGCTTACCAATTACCAACAATCCCTCTTGTCTCTAGGTGGGACCTTTTGTCCTTTTGATTTCCTCGTGACTTCCATGATTTCGAATTGTTTCCTCTCTCCTTTGATTGCGCTTACGCTTTTACTGCATTCAAAACACTGCCTGATGTGGATGTTCCACCTGAGCTTTTCCTATGGATTTCCTCGCTCAAAATAACACCAACAACATCATCAAATTTCAATGTATTCGAACCAGAAACAAAATTGCTAACAACCATTACCAAGTTATTCTAGCTTTCAGGCAAAGAACACACAATAAAAAGAGCCCTAACTTCTTCATCAAAGTTTACTTTTACAGAAGTTAATTGAATGGTACCGTATTAAACTCATTTAAATGATCAGTAACTGACCCACCTTCTACCATTTTCATATTAAATAAATGCTTCATAAGAAATACCTTATTTGAAGTGGAAGGATTTTCATATAACTTCACCAGGGTTTCCATCAACTCTTGAGTCGTCTTTGCTTTTGTAATATTGAACGCCACCGATTGTGCCAGGCATAAACAAATACTGCCAAGAGCCTTTCTATCCAAAATCTCCCATTCCTCATCAAACATTGCTTGGGGTTTCTTGGTTTTCCCTTCCAATGGCTACCATAAATCCTTCTGATAGAGATAGTTCTCCATCTGCATCTTCCATAACTGATAGTTCTGCCCATTAAACTTCTCAACCTTCTTACCCTCATCTGCCATTACTCCCACTCAACCGTGAGACCTTCCTATAGACAATAATCGAAAGAAAACCCCGCTCTAATACCACTTGTTAGGGCTAGAAAGGAAGATATCTAACAATTAAATACATATTTAAGTAATAAACAGAGAAACTAAAACACACATAGAATAAATTATAACACAAAGAATTTAACGTGGTTCACCCAATCCGGGCTACATCCACTAAACCGCAACCATCCAATGATTTTATTATCCAGTGCAAAAACCTATTACAATATTGCGAATAATCACGTTTTTCATCATACTGTAACACCCATCCGAACCCCTTTTTAACAAGCTTAGAAGCTTCCAGATTCAGGTTCTAAAAAATTAGATTTTTCTTTTTTCTTTCATTTTTCCCTTTTTCGGTGATGACGCAAAAAAGTAGGAGGAAATTTTTTCTCGGGGGCTGCCATAAGGATACATGCTGAGGTGTACAATATACCATGGCCTATATAGTATAGCATGATCAGTTGCCACATACCAACAGTTGTGACCCAAAATGACTCAAGAATTAATTCTGACATCCAATGACTCTGTAATGGAGAATAAAGGATCAAATGAGTATGGATCAAGTATGCAATTTGAGTGTGACTTGTATGTTTTAATGAATATAAATTGATTTTCGAGGATGTAAATATAGATGTTAGATATGATGAAATTATTAGCTAAATTGGTGTAATGTTTGTGGAATTATCATATTTGTAATGTTACCATTGGTGATTCAATATACATTTGAAGGGACTTGCATTAAAACAAGTACAAGATAAAATATGTTAGCAGAGCAATTATTTGTAAAGCATATTGATCATAACACAACCATAAGCAATGAGTTGTAAATATGTAATGACAAATACATGGTTGTAGACTAAAAATGTATAGGAAAATGGTTGCTAGACAAATATTTGACAAAATGCCCAGTTATTTGTAAAGATAAAAATAAAGGCAAATGGTCACAAAAATGTGTTGGTTAAAACACCAGAATGAAATATGGAGGATATTTTCAGGTTTTAATAGTTTGAATGCATAGTAAAATGCATTTTTCATTGTTAGTGAAGTGGGTTTTTATCCAAAATAAAAAAAAAATCACTTGCAAGTGAAAATAGAGGAAGTAAATGAGTTTTTTACTTACAGGTGAAAAAGTTGCATGGAATTGCAAACAAAAAGGTAATGACAAACTTCAATTATAAAAAGGAGTGAAGGAAAATGAGAGGTAAAGTGAAGATTAAGATGCCAAGGCATATTCTAGATGCCATATCCATTTTTAGTTGCAAATCAAAGGGGTCACATTGAGCCATGTGCCACATTCAAAGTTATTCTAGGTTACCTCCTAGTCTTTATAATTTAATCTCTCATTCTTTATTAGGGGTTCTGAATTTTGGCCAAGGATGAAGGCCATGTACAAAAAGTGAAATGAATATCAAAGGCACAAAGATCTTTGTTAGTTAGTCATTTATATTGATAGTGCCCCTGTATTTTAAAATTATGGTTGATATGAATATACACTTACTATAATATCTCCAATTATGAATGATAATGTTATTTAAGTCGAGTAGTCAAGGGTTATATTAGTTTTTCAAGTGTATTTATTGTCTAGAATTAGTTTAGTGGTTACTGCATGTTCAAGGGATAGAGTAAATGCTTGCCTAGATCAATAGGAATGGTATTACTTCCAATGGATTACTAAGTATAGTTGCATAGTGGCTTGTGCAAATCATATTATCATAAAGTGATAATATATCAAATGGCCATCAAAATATGTTTTAGTTTTTTCATATACAATGCATAACATATGACTCTGTAGCCCAAGGTAGGAACCAATCTTTCTTTATTTTCTTCCCTTATCCTCAGAAACAAATCTTAAATCTATTAATCCTATTCTTTAGCTCTTTTGTGTTGTATTAGTGCTTATGTTACATACTTCATACATGGTTTTAAGGAAGATAAGGAATGAAACAACTAAGTTTGTATTGAGTAATTCCTTATCCATTTGTATGAAGTCATATATCTGTTAAGTGCTACAATATAATCTTATTTCACATCCATGTTCAACACCATATAAGGAAACCCACCTAGGTTTTGCAAAGACCGAAGTGTAGAGATAACATATCTTAAAGATGGTTCTCTATTCACTAGCCAACAACCTAGAGTCTTTGATGATATAGCTTGAAAAACACTTAGAATATTTCAAGCCATTAGTTGGAAACACCAACATAACCTATACTTTTGAAGAACAATTCTAGTCACCAAGGACTTGGGTATAGATCCTCTTAAACTATGCTCTTAGAACTTGAATTTATCCTTAGTGAAGTAGCTAAATCCTTTCCTATTATCAATAGAACCAATGGAGGAACCCATGAATACTCATTTGAGAATATCATTGACCTATTCCAAGACCTAAACATCTACACTATTTCTATCACATCCACTCCATCAACCTTTGCCTCCTCTATCCCAAATTAATCGATTGGGACCAACAAGGATCAACACCTTTGGATACATTCCAAAATGATGTTCAACAATCATCAAGCTTATCAAACTTCATGAATATCTCCCAATAGGAGACCACAAAGCTAGATTTGATATTAAACTTAACATTGTTGCCTACTTCGGAGAAAGGAAAAATTTCCCTAGTCATAAAAATAAAAATTAAAAAGAACAAAGAGTCCCCTAGTGAAAACCTCAATGAGGTGCTATTGGCAATAGAAAAATGTAATTTTAAATGAATATGCAATTTAGCATATTTCCCATTGAATTTTAGAAGTTAACTATATTAAATCTATTGTAAATAAAAATTAACAAAAAAAGTATGGTATTTTATTATAAAATTTTAGGGTCAAACAATCCATCCTACACACCATGCTTCTTCATTTCATACTTTTGCTAGCCTAACAAATCCTAAAGTATATGTAATAAATTAGTAAATATATCACATGTCAAGATAATTTTCATGTATCAATTGTGATCTTGAAATGATGATTTGATATTGAATAGGTGGATATTAGACCTTCAAAATCCACACATATGGGTGGTAATGGCCTTATCTCATATTTTTCTAGTGTAATTTTTTTGTATGTTTAATCATATGTGTGTAGATTTCATTTTTTTGGTAAAATAACGTTGGTTTTGTTTTCACTTGATGAATTAGAATTTATAGACTCTTCCACATCTTCAAGGATCACTAAACATGGGTGTTACTACAACAATATCATCTTATATGCCTTTAAAGAAGTATGATTGGTAATATAAATGTCATTACAAATTTATTATAATTTAATTTTAAAAATGGAATTCATTTTGACTATAAACTATTTCTTCAATCTTGTCACAAGAGTAGGTGAGAACTCCAAGAGATGCACCTCCCCCTTAGGTGGATGATTGAGAATGAATACTAGCTTACAATAAGTGATTATTTATTTGTCATTTTATATATCATGTTTTGTATACTAATATGCATATTATTTATTTGTATTAATTATATATGGAGATACAATCCATCCTTTATAGGAGTTAATGATGAACTCCCAACACCCCAAGATCAGTTGCCAAACCAAAATATCTTCCATAAGAGAGAAATGACAAGAATATCTTTCTATGATTAAGAATGCAATATTGATTGATTGAATATGTAAATTTACATATGATGCCTTGCTTATAAAGGCGAGGCTATGAGATAGGATTAGACAAGATATTGACATGTGTTGTAATCTTTTACAATGAGACAACTACCTCAACAATATTATTTGACATAGGACATAAGTATTAAATGCTATGATAACATATGATAAGATCACATGAAACCTAAGACTTATAGAAAGACTCCCTAGGACCTAATTAAAATTAATGCGTAAATAAGACCTATAAGTAAGCTAGAGAGGTAAACACCTATTTACACCAACATCCTTGAGAGTAGGAGATATAATTAATAGAAATACAACATAGAATCCATGGTTTGAGAGAATAGCTCAAATTTTAGCACTTGTTTTAGCCTCAAGAACTTAAGAGACTTTGTCAAACTAATGTAGCTCAAAAGAATTGAGATGCAAAAGAATCAAAATGCATAGAAAACAAAATGACACCTCTAGTAGAATTAACAAACCCACCTAAATTTTTTGGGGGTGATCCCACAATACTCGTTTACAATTTTTGGCCAAACTGGACACTGAAATAATTTTTTTCTAATTAAATCTTCACTTTCGGGCACCTATAGTGGCTAGACCGTGAGGAATTTGAAGATGATGAAAACTAGTGATTTGTGACATTTTGTCTATATATTCTAAATATATTTTTTCAAAATTTTTGGAATTAGATTGCACTTCTTTTTCCATCTCCTTTGAAAACTAGTTTTTTTCAGTAAACAACATTTTTAAGGAGTGACGCTCACCGTATAATGCATAACTTTTTTTCCATGAAGGATAAAATTCTAATTTTTTTGAATTTAGATTTGTAACGATGATATCTAGTGCTTCCAATTGGTTTCATAGTGTTTTATTGAATATTTTTTCCTTAATCAAGTTTCAAAGTCAAACCAATTGCAATTCAGACATAGGCAGACCGTATAATGCATAAATTTTTTTGTATGTATCGAAATTCAAATTTTTTTTTTGTTAGATCAAAGACTTAAATATCTGGTGCACTCATGTTTTTCAATTTTTTTTTGATAATTTGTTATTTTTCCGCATGTGCATCTAACAAATAGCTTGATTTTTGGTGAAAAAACTATGTTTAATAAAACTAAAAAAACAAATACATAATAAAACCAAAACATATTAAAATTATATTTGTTGGATAGCTCGTTTTGAGGACTACCATCATCCATTTGGGTCTATGAAGTATCCTCCATTTCCATCCTCAACCCAAGCTTCGAAGTGCAAAATTTTGGGCTTTTTTGGTGCTTGAGGAGGAGAAGGGGGGAAAAAAAGGGTTTGAGCAAACTAGGGGGGTTCACTCGAACCAGGGCTTGAGCGAACCCCTTTTCCACAAGCCTTCACTTTTGGATTTTTTCTGGGAATGATGGACCCCATCATTAAATGGGTTCGCTCAAAGGGAGGTTCCATCAAACCCCCTTTGGGTTTTCTGGAACCAAAAGTGTTGGAAATAGGATGCCATTTAATTGCAAATTATCCTAAACATTAATTATTTCATGTATCTCCTAGATTCTTGGAATGTGTTCAACAACACTAAGATTAGGATGAGATTAATTATTTAGATGAAATAAATCATGAAATTGACATTTGTATTCATTCCTAAATAATAGGAGCATGTGGGTGCACACATGGTAAGGTGAAACTCACCTTATGTTCAATTAACTATACGGAGTAACAGTTAACACTTCTGAATGCATGTAAAGATCCTAGGAGTTAGGATTTGGTGTTTGCATGCTTGAAGTTCAGTTAAGTTCAGTTAAGTTCAGTTCAGATCAGTTAAGTTTAGTTCAGTTTAGTTCAATTTAGTTCAGAATCAGTTTAGTTCGGTTAAGTTAAGTTAAGTTAAGTTAAGTTCAGTTTGGTTTAGTTATCTTTAGTTGCATGCAAGTGCATGTTGCATGCATGTTGGTTATTTTGAGTTGCATGTAGTTAGCTTTAGTTAACTTGTAATGCATGGCTAATAACATTGAGTTGTATGACAGATAACAGGGACTACCTCCAGTTAACAAGGGATGACCATTCTTTGGGAATGGTGTTGAGTAAATGTTTGAGTTAACAATAAAGCACTTGAAGCCAACTTGGGCCCAAGATGCTTTATTGGAATTAACTCCAATGCATGATAAGATATTTTGAAAGCTCTGTTAAGTGGGACCCTCTTTTGGGCGCCATCTTTGAGGAAGAGCTTTGTAATTATCACCGAAGTGAAGGATGAGTTGTAGCTTTAGTTTGGGATGCCCAAATGGGTAAAGCACATGTTCTAAGCTTTGGTCTTCATGGTATAACTCAACTTGAAGGAATATGGTGTACCTTTTCAAGGGCTTGAGCTTATGCATTGTAATTATCACCATTTGATTATTACAAGGTTGCATATTGTCTCTATATCTCATTCAAGTTGAATAGAGTTGTCATAATTGTTATTGCAGGTGTGAAGAAGATTGGTAAAGATAGAAGAAGCATTCTCAAGCAAGAATTGGAGCTATTGTAATTCAATTTGAATAATAGAATAATTCTTGGTGGAGTTTTTTCCCGAAAGGGTTTCTCCATGGTATATCTTGTGTGATCCTTCTATTATCCTGTCTAGTTCTTCTAAATAATTCTCTCTACATTCTACAACAATAAAATGGATTAATCAAGATAATCATCCACAAAGAATTTATGTAACAAAGAAAAGACTTACTTAGAACAGCAATATTAAAGTTTTACAGAGTATTAAGTTAATAAAACACCTCAATTTTCAACATTTGGTATCAGAGCTGAGGTTGGGTAGAGTATTGGGATGCCTTTTCTCTTAAAAGATTGGAGGTTTTTTAGCTTAGTGGGAGCTCTTATTATTTTTGTTATTTGTTGATTTTGGAATTAAGTTTTGTTATAATGAATTCAAGGTTAGAGATTGAAAGGTTCAATGGTTCTAACTATGAAATGTGGAAATTAAAAATGGAAGATCTTCTTGAAGAAAGAGATCAGTGGTTAGCAGTTAATAATGAGACAAAGACACCTACAACTATTTCAGATGAAGATTGGGCTAAGTTAGATAAGAAGGCAAGAGGAACAATAAGGTTATGTCTTGCTGATGCTGTTCTTTTGAATGTTTCAATGGAAACTAGTGCATATAAATTATGGAAAAGAATAGGGGATATTTATCAAACTAAGAGTCTCACCAATAAGTTGTATCTGAAAAGGCAATTATATTCATTGAAAATGAAAGATGGTGATTCAGTTGCACAACATTTGAATGCTTTCAATTTAATTCTCAGTCAGTTAGCATATGTAGATGTAAAGCTAGAGGATGAGGATAAGTGCATTTTATTACTTTGTTCGTTACCAAATTCTTGGGAAAATCTAATTGTTGCAATTAGTGGAAATGGTGCAGATCCAAAGATGGACAACATTATTCCTACTCTCCTATCAGAGGAGATGAGGAGGAAGTCTAAGGAGGAAATCCAAGATTCCTTGTTTGTAAAAGGTAGGCCTAAGAAAAAGGAGCCTAAGGGAAACAAGGAAGGGAAGGGTAAGTCAGAAGGACGAAGTAAGGTAAAGTGTTGGAATTGTGGGAAACCAAGACATGTGAAGAAGGATTGTAAGAACAAGAAAGAGAGTTCGGATTCTTCTACAGAGGAGTCCTCAGATAATAGTAATGATGCATTGGTTATTTCAGCTAATATTGTTTGTGATAACTCTTTGATTCATGTTTCAGAGTAATCTTCGTAGAGAGGATGGTAGTCACGATGCCATGTATGACTCGGTATCACGGTTCAGTGGGAGTTGTTGGCAGTGACTTGGATGCATCATTGGTAAGGTTATCTTCATGTGATTGGGGATATGGTTTGTTCTTGGTTTAGAGTGGTTGTTATTATGTCATGGTTTAACTCTTGACTCTAGATTAGAGTTTTGGCATATTACATGGTTCTCTTGAGACTAGGATGTATAAGTATGTTATGATGCATGTGATCTCCTAAGAGGAGATGGTTAGATCATGGATGTCATGTTTATGTTCCTGATTCATGATTGGAGCTTTGACAATGATCTTGTGTAGTTCTCTTAAGCTTTGGGTACATTAATCATTGCTTGATTACTTCATGAAAGTGTTGTGTTGCATTTGGAGTTTGGCATGGATTGGTTGGTTACAGGTCCTCATGGATACTTGGAGAAATAGGTGAGGCTGGAATTCTCTTGTGGTAAGAGACATTTGTTGGAATGGTTACTTGTAAGAAAAAAATTTCAACAGAAAAGACCGAGGAGCCTACACCTTGGTTGAATGTGAATTCAACACAGTCGGTGGTTTAGCATGCCTCTAAAGAGGTGGTTTGATTACAGAGGCTTGGGAAAGCTAATGGTTTGGTTGATAATGGGAAGGTATTAATTGAGAAAGTTAACACTTTAATTAATGTTCCAGATTATCTTATGAAACCATACATATAAGTTCTCTTGGTTTTAATCATTTGCTTGGAAGCTTCATGATTATGCAGGTTGCATTTGAAGTTAGCATGGTTTGATTAGTTGGTGCAAGAAGGCCATTGGCCTTGATTCTTGTACTTGTTTTATTATTCCTTGTTTAGAATAATTGCAATGTATAATGTCAAGTGGGAGAATGTTGGAAATAGGATGCCATTTAATTACAAATCCTAAACATTAATTATTTCATGTATCTCCTAGATTCTTGGAATGTGTTCAAAAACACTAAGATTAGGATGAGATTAATTATTTGGATGAAATAAATCATGAAATTGACATTTGTAGTTATTCCTAAATAATAGGAGCATGTGGGTGCACACATGGTAAGGTGAAACTCACCTTGTGTTCGGGCTTAACTATACAGTAATAGTTAACACTCAATGCATGTAAAGATCCTAGGAGTTAGGATTTGGTGTTTGCATGCTTGAAGCTCAGCTTTAAGTCTTAAGTTCAATTCAGATCGTCTAGCCTTCTCAGCCTGGGCCTACCTGTGAATCGGGCTTTAGTCTTGTTGTTAAGTTCATTTAGTTCCCGTCTCTGGGCTTATCTTCGGGCCAGATGCAAGTGCATGCTGTATGCATGTTGGTTATTTTGAGTTGCATAGTTAGCTTCAGCTTAACTTGTAATGCATGGCTAATAACATTGAGTTGTATGACGATGAGCAGCGTAACTCTTCCTCCAGCTAACAGGGATGACCATTCTTTTGGGAATGGTGTTAGTAAATGCTTCAGCTTAACAATAAAGACTTGAAGCCAACTTGGGTGCCCAAGATGCTTTATTGGAATTAACTCCAATGCATGATAAGATATTTTTGAAACCTCTGTTAAGTGGGACCCTCTTTTGGGCGCCATCTTTGAGGAAGAGCTTTGTAATTATCACCAAAGTGAAGGATGAGTTGTAGCTTTAGTTTGGGATGCCCAAATGGGTAAAGCACATGTTATAAGCTTTGGTCTTCACGGTATAACTCTACTTGAAGGAATATGGCGTACCTTTTCAAGGGCTTGAGCTTATGCATTGTAATTATCACCATTTGATTATTACAAGGTTGCATATTGTCTCTATATCTCATTCAAGTTGAATAGAGTTGTCATAATTGTTATTGCAGGTGTGAAGAAGATTGGTAAAGATAGAAGAAGCATTCTCAAGCAAGAATTGGAGCTATTGTAATTCAGAGTTTGAATAATAGAATAATTCTTGGTGGAGTTTTTTCCCGAAAGGATTTCTCCACAGTATATCTTGTGTGATCCTTCTATTATCCTGTCTAGTTCTTCTAAATAATTATCTCTACATTCTACAACAGTAAAATGGATTAATCAGGATAATCATCCACAAAGAATTTATGTAACAAAGAAAATACTTACTTAGAACAGCAATATTAAACTTTTACAGAGTATTAAGTTAAGAAAACACCTCAATTTTCAACAAAAAGTTCGTTCGAACCCCCAAAAACTATTTTTTTTTGCATGTGGTCATTTTTTGCAACTTTTCCTTCCTCATTGGAATTGTAAACCACTTTTGTGGGTTTACCCTTGGCATTGTCCATTTAGTTCCATAAGGTGCATAACACAAATATCATTCTTAGCACCCTTACACTAAATAAAATTGATAATTTTTTGCAATATTGTGTTTGTTACCACCTCAAGAAAACTATCATGAATTGGGGAAAATTGATAGAGGATTTTGTAGATTAACCCAATACCCAACTATAGGTTCTAAATAGAACATTTTGAGGTGCCACAATTTGAGAGATCAATCACATCAAAGTTTGACACTTTTTTGTTCTTAGGGTTCTTAAGACACTAGCCTATAAGGATCAAGATGAATGGGAGATAAAATGACACCTCCAATAGCATTAAATAGCCCACCTAAATGTGTCATGAAGTGTGAAAAACAGAATATTGCTAGATTAGGACCTTTAACTAAATGAAATAGATTTTTTTTGTGACATTGCATTTATTGTCATCATAAAAAATATCATGAGTTTGAGGAAATTGAGAGAGAAGTTTGTAGATTAACCCAATTCCTAGTTATAGGTTCAAATAGAATATTCATAAGTGCCACAATTAAAGAGAACACTTACATCAACTTTTGGAAATTTTTGTCACAAAGCTCTTAATAGACTCTATCAAACCAACATATCCTGAAAGGATCAAGATGCATGGATGGTGAAATGACACCTTTAATTACAATAACAATCCCACTCAAACATGTTGGTGTGTTTTTTTGGTTCCATAAGGTGTGAAATGTAACAAATCACTCTTAGAACCTTATATTAAAAATAATAATTTTTTCAATATTATGGTTGCAACCACCACAAGAAAAACATCAAGAGTTGGGGAAAATTAGAGATACTTTTGTACATTGACTTGATTCCAAGCTATGGAGTTAGATAGAACATTTATAGGTTACATGGCTTGAGATAACATTCATGTCAATTTTTGGTACTTTTTGGGTCTTAGGGCTCTTAAGAGAATATGTTAGAGTGATGTAGCCTAGAAGGATTAGGATGCATGGGTAGTGAAATAATTACATTAATATCATTAACCATCCCACTCAAAAATGTCGGTGTTATTTTTTTGGTTCCATAAGGTGTGGAATGTAGCTAATCACTCTTAGAACCTTATACTAAAAAAATAAATACTTTTAGAAATGTTGTGGTTGCAACCACCACAAGAAGACCCAAGAGTTGGGGAAAACTGAGATAATATTGTAGATTGATCCAATTCCAAGTTATGGATTTAGATAGAACATTAATAGGTTCCATGGTTTGAGATAACATTCATGTCAAAATTTGGTACTTTTTGGGTCTCAGGGCTCTTAAGAGACTATATGTTAGAGCAATGTAGCCTAGAAGGATTAGGATGCATGGGTAGTGAAATAATTACATTTATAGCATTAAACATCCTACTCAAACATTTTGGTGTTGTTTCTTTGGTTCCATAAGGTGTGAAATGTAACAATCTCACTTCATATATATCTACACATCTATGATTTCAATCTAATTGGTGTAGTTCTAAAAAATATTATTGTAGATCTAATCCCATTGTCTTTAGATCATTTGTACTTGTAAAAAAGTTTTATTTGTGCATGTAATCCATAATGAAAGATAATGGTGTTGATGAACATGATTGGAACTTGTTATGTTAGGCATGGAAGTCACTTGCCCCCCACCTTTTTCCTCAATCAAGTCCCATGATCGATTTAGTGATTTTGACAAAACCATAATATAAGAAGCAATCAATGCAACTAATGTGGCTATGATGATGCTAAGGATTTCAGACTTTGATGAAATGATGTGTGATGCAATGGATATTGGAATGACCTAGTGCAAGAGATTGGTTTGTTTTCCATCTATTAATGCAAGAGTTAATTTGAAACATTGAATAGTGGCTAATAAGTGATCTTTTTTATAGATAGATGTGGTGGTGTGCTCCTAATGAAGGATAGATTGCATGTCTATTTTATGAAATGACCTAAGAGATTATGTATTTTTATATTTATCATTAGCACCCCATTTGAAATCTTCGACAAAAAAAATGATGAGTGACAACTAAGAAAATGTATGTCAACTTAGATCCAAAATTAAAATTTGAATATTTACAAAGCAAGTCATTTTACATAGATATAATTTTAAACCGAAAAGAAAAAATTACAATCTAATTTATCTAAAAATGTTCTATACAAAAGTAAAATATTTCTTATAATCACTTTTTTTAAAAGATAAAAAAACAACAAATCATATAAAACTGTTTACTTAAAACAACTATAGAAAATAATGTTCCCTCTTTTAAATAAAAGGACTAATATTACTAAAAAAAAATAGTAGGTGCATTATTAAATTTCATATATACATCTACATCCATATTTTATTTTTTATATAAATGAGCTCTATAATGTGTAGTGAATATTTCTTTTATTATTGCAATTTATTTATTTTATATTTAAATATTTTTTAATATTATTAAAGCTTATTAATAATATTATTTTAATAATTAAAAATTAAAATTTTAAAAAATAAATTATAATATTTCTGTATATCATATATTAAATTTTTATATTTAAATTAGTAATAAAAATATTTTAATTATTTCTATCTTATAAGTTTTATAAAAAACTAAGAAAAATCAATATATTTTTAAATACAATATATATTATTATATTTACTTTAAATAAATTTGTATGAGAAATATTATGTTTAGGTGTTTGTTTTATTTATATTATAAATTTAGTAAAAATAGATTATAAATTTTATTTAAATTTAAATTATTTTAAATGAAAATAAATTATGCATTTATTTTAGATCTTATTTAAATGAAATAATTAATATTATGTTTATTATTAAATAAATTAATATTTTGATGTGTAAATTAATCTTTTTGCTATCAAGAAAAGAATGTAAGAAAAAAGGACAATAACATGGAGAAATGTGAAAGTTGTTATGCCAAAATGAGACAAAACAAAAAGAGCTCTATGGGGTGAAAAAACATTTGTCACATAATCAAAACATCCATAGAAATAAGAAGTTTAAATCTCATAGAAAAAATTTATGGGTTTTAGTAGATTTTGGTAGATAAAAATGACACATGAGGAACTCTAAAATATCTTAATGTTGAGAAAAATAAATAATTTATCTAACTTAATTAAATAAATATAATTAATGAGTATATATCATGAACATGTTTAGGAGATTGTGAGGAATGATATAAAACACATGTATAAGTATGTCAGTGATGTGTATGCAAATGATGCGAATTCTCATTCTTTTGTTCCTTACCATAGGATGGATCCCAAGTAATGAACTAATGACCTAAAAAGTAATGTAATGAATATTTTTTATAAACTACGATATTAAAATTTATTATTTGAAAACGATATTATTGATTACAATAATAATAAATTACAAAGTACAATTAAGATGTTTTCTGCAAAAAATACTTACAATTTTACTTTAAAAAACTTACACACAACATTATTTATGTCATTTTTAATTTTTTTATATAATTAATTATTTGTTTAAATATATTATAAAATTGATATAAATGTTAATGTATCATAACATATAATTCAAAATTGAATATGCAAATTATATACATCATAATTAGAAAGTAACATTTACTTAATATGTTTGGTTGTCATCAAATAATTTGTTGATGGGTGAGCAAATCCATCAAATCTCATCAATTATTTCTATAATAGAAAAATACTTGTTCAATTATCATTATATAATGACAATGGTTGTCAAATTTTAAACTCAAAACTCAAAAGTTTTTAAAAAGATTAATGTTTTCAATATGTATCTCATTGAGTATTGTACTATTATCTTTCAAATGTAAAAAATAAATATTAATTATCATAAACAACATAAAGATCATGATATTGCTATCAGCCGTGTAGTTTCTCCAAACAAACTCATTGACCCATGTTTCATGTTTGACTCAAAACGGTTGAATCTTGATAGCAATATCATAATTTGCCACGCTGTGAAAAGATGCCTCCTACTTATCAACATAAAACTTCTAATAAGAAACAAAATTCTTCAACCAATAAAATTGTCAATAATAATTTTTAAACAATTCAATATATATATATATATATATATATATATATATATATATATATATATATATATATAAAATTGAAAACCAGAACTTTATAAAAAAAAAGTACAAAAGTAAAAAACAAAAGGTACATATTAGGGAAAGATATTCTGTCCTCTTTTCAATTATAAAATTTTCCACATGTGGAAAGCAGAAAAGATATTCTGTCCATTCTGAAATTGTACACATGTGGAAAGCGGGACCATTCGTTTGCAATCATTCAGTGGTAGGAAGTTGGGAGCTGGCTACGCAACCTACAAAACCGAATGTCTATCCCATGGGCTGTATGTTATGCGCATCCTGCATCAACTACGGAGACCCCACTTGTTTGTCAGTCAGACATAGTACACAACAACCTGCAATCCGGCAGCAGCGTCAGAATCCGTATTTCTCTATTTAAGTACATATAATAATTATGTGCTGCCTGTTTAATACCTGTCTACGCACTTGTCTTAAATTGAAATTAAAATTGTTCAATTTAATATTTATTTTTAGTATATTATTTATAAGAATTAAAATTGTTTATTATTGTTTAAGTGTATATATAAAATAAATATTTATATTTTATAAAATTTATGTCTTGTTTTAATAAAATAAAATTTTAAAAATAATTTTGATTAATTTGATTAGTAACATATTTTACTTATTATTATTATTTTTATGTAAATGGAAAGAAACTTAAGTAAAATTAATTAGGATTAGGGCTTAAAGTTGATGGTCGTATGACAGTATTTAGAGATTTTTGTCGTAAAATATAATCAAAATTTTAAGAAGATTGTATTAGACGAAAAGAGAGATTTTTGGATAGATTGTCAAAATTTATATAGAATTATAATGATATATATATTTGATTTATATATAATTTTACTTACACTAAGGTATATCATAATGTTTTAAGGGCACCTTTGAATAGATAGCCCTCATTAAAAGATTTGTTGGCAAGCAAGGTCGACCACCAAATTTAAGCCTTAATTAAGATTCAAATAATACTTTCAATTATGAATAGAGTAGAGTGTTTGATAATAAAAAATTAAGAATTAAATGTTCATTATGGATAAATTGACAAGTCCATCTATAACCTCAAGCATATAATCTTATTAAATATTAAATTTCTAACAAGAAATTGCATCTTATATCTTACAATATTTTTTTATAATACAATGAACACAACACTAAATAATGTATAAGATAAATTATCTAGGCCATCAAACCCCACTAACATATAGTAAAATCAATGCACTTGAAATTTTTCAATAAGAATAATGCAATACATATTTTAACCACAACAAACATAGAAAAGATCTATTATAATCTAATAGTTAGTTCCCCACTAACATATAAACAAGTGCACTTCAAATTGTCCAATAAGAATAATGCAATACATATTTTAACCACAAAAAACATAGACAACATATATAGTTAGTTGTTTTATCCTTCTTTAAGTGTATTTTTATAAATAAAAGGATAGGATGTGAAGAAATTTAGATTGAAATTTAAATTTTTTATATTTAATTATTAAATAATTATAATAAATATTTAAAATAAATAAATAAAATAAAATTTAAATTGAGTTATTTAATTCTTAAGTGAAGGAGAATTTTAGATTGCAAATTTAATTTTTTTATAATTAATTATTAGAAAATTATAAGAAATATTTGTTAGTCTATAAATAAAAGAGTATTTAGATTATGTTATTTAACTCTAACTTTGTATAAGTTGGTTAATTAATTTAATTGAAAGAAGATTAGGTGAAATTATTATGTCAAAAGGATCAACTTAGAATATCATTAATCATGAATAAAGTGTTTGATCATAAAATGTCAAGGAATTAAATATTCATCACATAGATAAATGGACAAGTGGATCTATAGCCACCAAGTATTTAATCTTATTAATTATTAAGTTTCTACATAGGAGCTTGATGCCTTACAATATATTTTTATAATAATATGAACACTAAATGACATAATATATAGAGAAAAAAATTCAAGCCATCCAACCACACTAATATAAAGTGAAACTAATGCACTTAAAATTATTTAATAAAAATATTAATATTTATTTCAAAAGAGTCCATAAAAATAATAATAAACATTTATATCCATAAACATAAATCTAAATTTTAACCATAAAAGACAAGGTATTACAATATATTCCTATAGAAAAGATATGGTACTAGGTAAAAGAAAGATATGAGGGAAAATTTTGGATTACAATTTTAAATTTTTATGGTTAATTGTAACTTACAATATTTTTAATTGTTATACTATTTTAAAGGAAAGTAGTGGTATTATTATTATTATCACTATTATCATAGCAATTAATTTAAACAAGGAATGAAAGTTAACAATTCAATTATATGATTGTATTTTTTTAGCTTTAAAGAAGGACTTGAAGTTAACAATTCAATTATATGATTGCATTTTTTTAGTTTGAATACTATTTTTAATATTATGATTGTGAAAATAAAAATAATAGTATTTTGATAATATTGGTAAAACAATATTTGAAGGGGCTCAAAATCCCTTTACATTAACATAAGACCATCAACGACTTAGCAAGATGATAAAAAAATATTTGTAGTACATGAACCTTCAACAATAACCAAAGGTTATAGATCCGTGATGAATAATTAATTCCTTAACTTTTTATTATTAAACACTCTACTCTATTCATAATTGAAAATATTCTTTGAAATCTAATTAATTTTATCTAAATTTCTTTCTATTTACATAAAGATAATAATAAAAAATAAAATACATTAATTAATCAACTTATTCAAAATTATTTTTCAAATTTTATTTTATTAAAACAATACATATAGATTTTATAAAATATAAATATTTAATAATAAATATAAATTTTATAAAATATAAATATTTACATTTATATATACACTTAATAATAATCACTTAAACAATTTTAATTATTATAAGTAATATACTTAAAAATAAATATTAAATTAAACAATTTTAATTTCAATTTAACATTGGTGCGTAACAGTTATTAGTTGGCAACACATAAACAATGCATATAAATTTATATGTGCACGTAAATAGAGAAAATAGGGATTCTGATGCCGAATTGCAGGTTGTTGTGTAGTTTGTTTGACTGACAAACACGTGGGGGTCTCAGTAGTTGATGCAGTATAGGTATAACATACAGCCGATGGGATGGACATTCGGTTTTGTAGGCTGCGTAGCCAGCTCCAGGAAGTTGAACAACAAACCCCAATTTCTGCCTTACTCGATTAGGAAACAATCCAACGGTAGCGAGAGCTTTACGAGGTCATTCATGACTTCTAAGACAGACAAATTACAGACATGCAGGATACGCTGAGATCTCTTCTGACATCGACATACGGAATGGTGACAGCCCATTTCAAAGCTAATCATTTAATTTAATTGTTGGGGATTCAACCACGTAGTTCTATTTTGCGTCTATTAATTAAGCCAATGGTAATGTATTGCACCAACTTTATTGCTGGATTGCTTTGGAGCTCTGCAACAAAGCCCTGTTATGTTTTCCACCATTTTATAATGCAGTGCTTTCGATTTCATTATAATGCAGTTGAAAGGAGAAGTGGGTTTTAATTGTCTGCCACTGGTTTATCATTTTGAATGTGAGTTTGTATGACTTGAACTCTGTTTCTGCTGTGTAGAGTTCGTCGTAGACAGTGGGTGTGTTGAATACAACTAAGCTTTTCCTTTGGATAACACTAATTTTAGATAGGAAATCAGTGAATAACAGGGATACAACAATGGAGGGAATACTCATACGTTTAGCTGAGATTTCTGAACGCTGAAATGTGGTTTTGTTGAAATGGGTGATAAGGGTGAGAGTGCGTCTGTTTTTGTCAGATTGGTCTTTGGATAAGCAATCTATTTCCTTTGATCTGATAGTGATAAGTTTGAGCTCTACCCAATGTGAGAAGACTCAAATTCTACTCATGCAGTACATCTCAAGAAGCCAACTTAGCATGAGAATTTTTTTTTAATCATGCATGTCCTTTGATACAAAGTGTTAGAAGTTATTAGGACATGAAAATCAATTCTTCTTAATTAATTATACTATCTCAAGATAGAATTCTTACTCATTTGTTTCTATTTTTTTACTGTTGTAAATCTAATTTTATTGTCTTTAAATCATTTGTACTTGAAAAAATATTGTTGTAGATCTAATCCTATTGTCTTTAGATCATTTGTACTCGTAAAAAAGTTTTATTTGTGCATGCAATCCATAATGAAAGATAATAGTGTTGGTGAACACGATTGGAACTTGTTATGTTAGGCATGGAGGTCACTTGCTCCCCACCTTTTTCCTCAATCAAGTCCCATAATCGATTTAGTGATTTTGGTAAAACCATAATACAAGAAGCAACTGATGCAACTAATGTGGCTATGATGATGCTAAGGATTTTGGACTTTGATGAAATGATGTGCAATGCAATGGATATTAGAATGACCTAGTGCAAGAGATTTTTTTTTTTTTTTCCATTTGTTAATGCAAGAGTTAATTTGAAACATTGAATAGTGGCTAATAAGCGATCTTTTTTATAGATACATGTGGTGGTGTGTTTCTAATGAAGGATAGATTGCATGCCTATTTTATTAAATGACCTAAGAGATTATGTACTTTTATATTTATCATAGGCACACAATTTGAAATCTTTGACAAAACAATGATGAGTGATAACTAATCAAATGTATGTCAACTTAGACTCAAAATTAAAATTTGAATATTTACAAAATAAGTCATTTTGCACCTATAATTTTGAAATAAAAAGAAAAAATTACAACTGACTACCACTGTACAATCTTTCTGTCCATGTTACTGTCGAAATTTTTTCTATGGTTGTGATCCTAGGTTCGAATCTGTTTGAATGAATACCACAATGCCTATTCTCCTGGTTCGCTCGCTCAAAAAAAATTAGGGTTTGAATGTCCGTTGGGGTGTTTTCTTTCATTTCATAGAGTTGTAGTAGTTCCAGCTTCTCCCTTAAAAGCTTTAAAATACCTCATCCTCTCAGACATACCCTAGCTATGGAAAGCCCCTTCATCGAAATTGAGTTCACAATCTGATAATCGATTTGATCGTAATGAAAGCTGAGAGGCCTAAAACTTTAGATAGATTGTTATCGGCCTTACACATCCAAACTAAGGACTTCCATTTTGGCCCGCTGCAACAAACCTCAGCATAATCCTCCACAAGGGTTTCAGACCATTCACCCGCACGCCTGATGCTGTTCTAGCCATTGGGCCTCCACTTCCCAGCATCCTCCGTGTCTGCACCAAAATGGTATGGAAATCCTTCAAAAAAATGAAGGATAGAAGGATATATTGAATAATGTAGTAGCAAGTGCATTGCTAGAAATGCATGCAAAATATGGAAGCACAAAAAACACATGAATGTAACACAATTTTAACGAACTCCTCCATTACAAAGCGATATTGAATTAGATTGTTTTCCTCGAATGACTTCTACAATAGTCTTAGTAACCTCGGCAGCGGCGCACTCAGTATAATGGCCTCTGGCAACAATCCTATCAAACAATTCCCCTCCCTCGCAGAGCTTCATGACCAAATGCACGGCTTTGTCGTCCTCATAGGTAGACTTGAGCTGCACAATATTGGGATGTTGAGGTAGATGGTTCATAATCTCCACCTCGTGCCTCACATCCTCGATATGGATGGCTGTTCTAAGCTTCTTCTTTTGAAATTGACTTGCAGGAAGGTGGCTCCGCTCTCCTTGTCGCTGCACAGGTACGTAATGCTGAATTCTCCATGCCTGAGCTCTTTTGTCAAGAACCCCAAAGCTGATCTCATGATCAATCAACTCAACAGAGCAATGAGTGTAGAGTTTATTGCTAGGTGATTGTAGGAAGCCTCTCGGCTTAATAAAAATGTACTCAGGTCTTTCGATCCATTATGTGACTGCTTAACTTAATTAGGGGAGAGGGCCTAGCATGTTTCAATAGTTGTGATAGTAGTTGTTTATATAATGCCCAATATTTTTATCAATATTGGATCAATAGTTGTGACTTTAAAGTAGTTAGTGTTGATAATGACTACCCATGATTAAACAAAATGTATTCCTTTGATCTAAAAAGTAACCAATCATGTGATTCCACATCAACGCTCAATAAAACATGCTGTGAATGCACAAGTATTGGTCTCACTTTTTTTTGGGGCCTTTTTGGACACCTTTGACAAAAAGCATGTTGATGTGGCATCATATTTGATGATGTGGCCCTGAAACCTTAGTTATAAGTAGGGGACTTGCCAAGTAAGCTGCTGTAAAAAATTGGGAGTGATTTGAAATTTCCACACAGGATAATTAGAAGCGCAAAGTTAGGGCATACAACTATTGGGTCCTCTCCCCTATGTATTTACTTTAGATTTTATTTAAATGACACAATTAATATTATGTTTATTAATAAATAAATTAATATTTTGATTTGTAAATCAAATCTTTTTGTTATTAAGAAAAGAAAGTAAGAAAAAAGGACAATCACATGAAGAAATGTGAAAGTTGTTATGTGGAAAGGAAACAAAACAAAAAAGAGATCTATGGTGTGAAAAAATATTTGCCACATAATCAAAACATCCATAGAAATAAGAAATTTAAATCTCAGATAAAATTTATGGGTTTTAGTGAATTTTGGTAGATAAAAATGATATAGTGAGGAACTTTAAAATATCTTATTGTTGAGAAAAAACTATTTTATATAAATAATTTATCTAACTTAATTAAATAAATATAATTAATCAACTATATTATGAACATTTCTAGGAGATTGTGAGGAATGATACCAAAAACAACATATATAAGCATGTCAATGGCTTGTATGTAAATGATGAAAATTCTCATTCTTTTGTTCCTTAGAATTGAATTGAATTTTTTAATTTCAAGTTTATTCTCATGTACCATAGGATCGATCCCAAGTAATGAACTAATAATCTAAAAAGTAATGAAATGAATATTGTTTTATAAACTATAATATTAAAATCTATTATTTGAAAACATTGTTATTGATTACACTAATAATAAATTACAAAGTACAATTAAGATGTTTGATGTAAAAAATACTTACAAATTTATTTTTAAAAACTTGTACACAACATTATTTATGTCATTTTTCAAAATTTACATAATTAATTATTTGTTTAAATATATTATAAAATTGATATAAATTATTACCATATCATAACATATAATTAAAAATTGAATATGCAAATTATATGTCATTATTAGAAAGTAACCTTTACTTAATGTTTTTGGTTGTCATCGAATATTTTGTTGATGGGTGAACAAACCCATCAAATCTCATCCATTATTTTCAATAATAGAAAAATACTTGTCCAATTACCATTGTATAATGACATTGGTTGTCAAATTTTAATTTTAAAAAGTTTAGCGACTCAAAACTCAAATAAATCTATGTTCAAATCTAAGATCATATTCATTTAAACTTCCCTCCTTGACATTCCAAACCATAATTCCACATAATTAGTGAACTATTACAAAAGCAGGTATTAATATAATTCCACGTAATTTGATGACAATCAAATACCTAGAGAAATACGACACATTTAAGAGATCCAAAGAGCAATGGTTCTTACATACACCTCTCTTATATATCTCCAAATGCATGCATATTCTACAAGTTTGTTTGTCGCATAGTACTGTTTATTTGGCAAGTGATATGTAATCAAGTTTTATTATGACTGATTTGGGTTGGTGAGTCCTTTAGATTGCAATACATACGACAATGATATGGTTTATTAACTAGACAAAGTGGCATCAAAATATAGTTTGTCATGCAAAGATATTTCGATGAAGTTTTAAAAAAGATTAATGTTTTCAATATATATCTCATTGAGTATTGTACAATTACCCTTCAAATTTAAAAAATAAATATTAATTATCACTAGCACTTGCATCTAAAGGAGGTTCAAGGATTGTGTCGATAGATAACTATATGTATGTTACTATGTTAGAGAGTATGTGTTTCTGGTGCAAATTCTAATTGCATGTGACTAGATTAAACAGTTAATAGTAAGTGCTAAATAATGGAATGAAATAAACTTAGACAAATCTAAATTTTTTTCTTAAAGAAATTAAGTATTATCTAATTATGAAATATTTGCATACAAATTTAAAACATAAAGCAATACAAAGGAAAGAAGAAAGTTGCTATCAAATTGAAAAAAAAACACTGCAAATGGAAATAGAATGTTTCCATCCAATCCTCAAATCAATATTTATCTGACTTTTATGTGATAAGTGAGATTTTGAAGGCTTTTACCTGATATTTTGGAGGCTTTTACCATTAAACAACAGCTGGTTTACCATTAAATGGCGGTTGAATTGTTTTCCAATGGCTCAATAGTAATTAACAAATGTGAGACTTGTTTCAAACTCAAATCTCACACTATATGTAGCCTATCGACTAATAAACAACATAAAGATTCTAATAAGAAACAAAACGATAAAATTTGTCAATAATAATTTTAAAACAATTCATAATTAAAATAAAAGCCCAATCTTTATAAAACAAGGTGCAAAAGTAAAAAACAAAAGGTGCCAATTAGGGAAAGATATTCTGTCCTCTTTTCAATTATAAAATTTTCCACATGTGGAAAGCAGGAAAGACATTCTGTCCATTCTGAAATTGGACACATTTGGAAAGCGGGTCCATTCGTTCGCAATCATTCAGCGGTAGGAAGTTGAACAACAAACCCCAATTTCTGCTTCGCTCGATTACGTAACTATCCAACGGTAGCCAGAGCTTTACGAGGTCATTCATGACTTCTAAGACAGACAAAATTGCAGACAGACAGGATACGCTGAGATCTCTTCTGACATCGATATTCGGAATGGTCGCAGCACATTATCACACCAATCATTGAATTTAAGGGTTGGGGATTCAACCACGTAGCCATATTGAGCTTCTATTAATTAAGCCTATGGTAATGCATTGCATCAACTTTATTGCTGGATTGCTTTGGAGCTCTGCATCAAAACTCTGGTATTTTTCCCACCATTTCATAATACACTTCTTTCGATTTCATAAGTTTTTGAAGTGGTCTTTAGCTGTCTTCTTAAGTTTTTGAAGTGGTTTTTAGCTGTCTTCATAAGTTTTTGAAGTGGTTTTTGGTTGTCTGCAAGTGTGTTATTATTTTGAATGTAGAGTTTGTTTAACTTTATTTTTGTTTCTGCATTTCATTGAGGAGGCGCTGTGCAGAGTTAGTCGTAAACAGCGGGTGTGTTGAAACAACTAACCGGTGCTTTAAACTTTTCCTTTGGGTAACACTAATTTTAGTTAGGAAAACAGTGAATAACAAGGATACAACGATGCAGGGAATGCTCAAACATTTAGCACTGGTTTCTTTAACACTGAAGTATGGTTTGCTTGAAATGGGTGTTCAGGGTGTTAGTACGTCTGTTTTGGTTAGATTGTTGTTTAGATGAGTAATCAATTTCAATTGTAATTAGTTGATGCGTTGGTCTGATTGTTTAATAGTCAAATGGTAATTTGTTACTTCGTTCATATATAAAATTTGAAAATAATTATCTTATTTTTTTGGTGAGAACTGTTTAATGTTAAAGAATAGTCAGTATACCTGTATGCAAATGCTATTTGAAGTTTTGAAGCTTTTTATTTAGGATTGGAAGAAGTCTATAGAGATTCCTCTTTTAAGGTGCTCTATCAAGATTATGTATACTAACAAAAACATAGGGAAAAGTACATGATTGTGCTCTCTTGGAAGATTATAGGTTTCAACACGTCATCCAAGAGAAGATTGTCCTAGCATATGTATGAGGACAAAGATGGTTCATTCTCCCAAGGAAATCTTCAAAGACTTTGAAAATGTCCCATAGTTCATAGAGGGGCTATTGGAGAAACAAAAGAACTTTCTCTTTTCATCTAATTTTTAGCTAGTGTTCTACCTAGGCCGACCTAGGTCCTTAGGTGGCTCAACTTTAAGGAATCCCTTATTCTAAAGTTATGCACTATTGAAGGTACAAGCCAACTTCACCATGAATAATGCAGAGCTCAAATGAAAAATTGGCATTGAAGTACTTGACAATTGGATGCAACAATTGGAGACATTTCTTATCCAATTGCTACACCAATGAAAAGATCACCTTTGTGGCTATAAAAATCGTTCCTCTAATGTTTTTCAAGCGGGAATCACTCAACAACCAGCTCACTCTTTAAAAGATTATACTAAACTTAGTACAAATTTGTAGAAGCTCTACATAAGCAATACCACCTCTCAAGTGCTATAACAACAAATACATAAAATAACTACAAAGACTAGAAACGTATTTTTATACTAACTAGTTTCATTCTTTGTTGGTTGGATTAGATGTGTGTGACACTAAACACAACAATTTCCTCTCATAATTAAGGAATTCTATCAAATAGATCGACAACAAGATGCAATTCATCAACTACACAACATTGGGTTAGGCATGTCATCATGCCTCAAAGATTGTGAGGTTTAAACAAAAGTAAAAGCAAAGTGCACTCATAAGAGACTCCACACAAAAATAAGCCCCTAGAAACATGAAGCTTGCACTCTGACTACACCACACAGTTTATTGTACCAAAGACCACCCCTTTGTAAACAAACACACCTAAAGCATAATAATAAGTCTAAGGGAAGCAAAAACAAGGAAAGAAATAGTGTTATTTGCATGATGTCACTACCCACAACCATAGAAAGTGCAACATGTTCATGGCAATGATTACCCTAATTACACATTGTGTCAAAATAAGAATCAAAAGCTAGAATCTTCTCATGCAACTCTAACCTATTTGAATTTGAGGTTTTAGAAGAATGAGTATGCATGTTCCATACCAAGTTAGTTTTGGGTCAAAGAAAAGCAATTCTCACATAATCATTAACAATGGAAATTTCAAGAACATGGTCAACTAGGCTTGACAATTGCCGCAACCTCAACCATACTCCTTCAAGTAGATAAGGACCTTAAAATGTGCTAGTGTACCAAAGTTAGTATTTGTATTATCTCTTCATGAAGACTGAATCCACCTCTTACATGTATGAGCTGCAAAAACTATACTACAAGCATCAAATGGGGCAACATCCACTTCAACTTCTTGAACAAAATGTCCATTAATATCAAACTATAATTTGGATCGCTTATTAACTTGAATTTCAATTCCTTCCTTCACCCACCTTGATGAGTATCCCCCAACCCAAGCTTGTTTAGTAATTCTTGTGAAATCAGATTTGTTGTTAACTTGAATTTTAATTCCTTGCTTCACCCACCCTAATGAGTATCCTCCAACCTAAGCTTCTTTAGTAATTCTTGTGAAATCGGATTTTCTGTGAACATGAATTGAAGAGAGCATCATGCTTTGTCCTCTTACTTTGAAATTTAAATAGAAGATTTTGGTCAGTTCACCTCTACCTTGGTCCTTTGCTAATTTAGCATACCTACATTTAAATTTAAGTACAACATAATGTTGTGTATACTGGAGCTGCTTCTAGCATCTTTCCCTTCTACTGAGGTGATCATGGCCTTCCGTTTGGTACTGTTATTTGGGGGCAATTTCCAACATTTATGATTGGTGTGCTGACAATGATGCTCACCATCTTTACTACAAATAATTGTGGTAGTTCTCCGACCATTTTATAAACCGTTTTCCCTTAGCCTTGGACATGCCTTGATGATTTGAAGCCTCTTTTTGTGCGTCTTTAGCTAGTGAGTTTGAGAACATGCTTTATCAATAGTCTTAAACTATGATGTCTTCCTATGAACTTGACCACCATGCTTCAATTTTGTGTGTCCAATGCCAATTTGATTGCTTACTAAATTTGGTGATGTATTTTTGTATGCCTTTAACTTATTTTTGCCTATATTCTTGCCATTATAAAACCAAGATTTCATTAATTTCTCAAATTCCTCCTACTGAATTAACTGATGGCAATTTCTTCAAACCAAATGATGGGCATAGTATGTTTGACAGGTGCAAAAGAAATCCACCATTCTTCACATACTTGGACTCTCAATATTCAAGGGGTGATAGAAGTTAGCATAACTGCCACATATTTAATTGGCACTCTGATTTTATGGTTGGAACAGTATATTTCCTCAATAAAATTATAAAACACCAAGTTGGAGCCACTGTAGTTAGAAATTGTAACTTAAAAGGAATACATTTAATTGCCAGCTCATGGTTGGGGTGTTAGCTTAATGAATATCTTTCTTTGGTGTTTTTGCAGGTGATCCATTTCATGCTATGGCCTTATCTCCAGTCTCGATGTATGGGTTCTACCAGAATAAGTATATCATGAGAAGTTCAAATGATTCTGTTCTGACGGACAACAGAAGATTTAGAAATACAGTTTTTTATTGCTGGACATGGGTCAGCGATAAACCATGTCCTAAGAGTAAACTTCTTAAATTTCCATTATGTGGTATAAATAAGCTTGTATGCAAACACAGTTATTTTGACCCTGCCACATGTCGAAATGAAAACTTTTCTGGATACAAAAGAAAAGTGGTTGTTTTTGGTGCACAAAAAACAAACGTATGTTCTCAGGTTGACCTTTCTGCAGATCAAGCAAAAATTTGTCCAAGTAGATGGACCGGACAAAGAACATTTCTATTGGTCTTGAAAGCTACCAATAATATAAAAGCGTGGCTAAGTGACGCTAGCTCTAAATACAGCCCCCAATCAACAATGGCAGCATTCTCTTTATTATGGATTCTCTTGTTTAGTCCGCCTTCTTATGCGGATGATGATGGGCCAAAGATCTATGCCTGTTTGTTCAAAGAGTGCAGGTATTACACAATGCTCTAAATATCATTAAAAATAAGTTTTCTCTTTTGGTGTAATAAAAACTTGAGGGCAATATTCCTTATTCTATAATATTTTTATTTCAAAAGTCTTTTTAGGTTATCTTTTGCATGTTGATGTCATTCAGCTGGTCATCTTTTGAAATAAGATGATTCTTAGAACTACTTGCAAATTATATATGTGTAGTTCACTATCAACATGCATAAGAAATGGAAATACTGATAAATGTACTTCAATTCACAAGAGTCACATTTCAATTGTGGCTTTCTTTATATAAGTACTACTTTTACTTGAATGATAAAAAATCACAGGAATGTTCTGGTCATTCATTTTATCTGCTTTATATTAAGGAAAATTAAATGTGATATACTGTCTATGAAAATTCCACTAAACAGGGGAAGAATACATTGTGCTAGATTGGGTATGACTGATCTGAATAGTGTCCATCATAAGTCAGATTCTTCCTATTCGTTCCCTAAAAATCATTTGCTTTAATGGGCACTGACATTGGCTAAAGAGTAGGCATCCACATTTAACTCTTCATAAACATGATTAGTTTACCAATTCTGTAAGAAAAAGCAAAATCCTCTCATTTTCCTTTAATAAATCACTTAAGATTAGATGTTCAATAGATCATAATGTTGATATGATTAGAAGTGAGTCTTCTAAAATACTAGTAAGAGATCTTATTTTCTTCTGACAATTGCAAGCCTCGATGAAAAGCTATTAAACAGAAGCATACTCTGAGAAATTCAATTATTTTTGAAAATTTTAGTTCCCATCCTTCGGTGGGATAGGTTAAATTGCTTTGTCTGCTCATGCTATAGTGGAGCTGCCAAGAGTTTAATCATCAAAGAAGAGGGAAGTTCTCAAGATTTGGGAGTGCATTCTTAAATATTTTCTGGTAGGCTATGAACAGCTCTAAATCAAACATCTTTGCAATATTTTTTCATAATTCAGTATGGTATGTATACACCTGAAAATTACCTTACTCACATCTTGTTTTGTCAAGGCCCCTGGACTCATTAACATCCCAAGTAGGGATTGGGCTGGCATGGCTTACACACTCATCAAGAGGTGTATTGTGCGCAATTATTATTTCCTTGGATGCCCTTCCCTTGAGTCTAAGATCAAATTTTCTATGAACCATAATATTACTATGTTTAGGAATGGGTCTTCTAAAATACTTGCTTCCTCTGCCCTTGTACTGGGATTGTCCATAGCAGAATCATCAAGGAAGAGAGGTCTCAAATTTTGGGAGCCTTGTATTCATAACTATTTTCTATTGAACAGCTCTAAATCAAAATCTGAAATACTTTTCATGATCTGGTATGGTTTGTATACTCTAGAAAATGACTTTACTAGCATCTTATTTCAAGAAGTATTGTGGGTGCATTAACCTCCCAAATAGGTATTGGGGTGGGCTGGCTTAAGCGCTTGTTGAGAAGTGTGATGTGGCTTGTTTTTATTTCTTAGATTCCTTTCCCTTTGGTGTATAGACAATAACACCATTATGACTAGGAGCAAGTCTTCTAAAATACTGATAGAGATCCCTTTGGGTTTGCTCGAACCAAAAGTTCGTTCGAACCCCCAAAAACCAATTTTTTATGGATGTGGTCATTTTTTGAAACTTTTCCTTCCTCATTGGAATTGTAAACCACTTTTTTGGGTTTACCCTTGGCATTGTCCATTTAGTTCCATAAGGTGCATAACACAAATATCATTCTTAGCACCCTTACACTAAATAAAATTGATACTTTTTTGCAATATTGTGTTTGTTACCACCTCAAGAAAACTATCATGAATTGGGGAAAATTGATAGAGGATTTTTTAGATTAACCCAATACCCAACTATAGGTTCTAAATAGAACATTTTGAGGTGCCACAATTTGACAGATCAATCACATCAAAGTTTGACACTTTTTTATTCTTAGGGTTCTTAAGACACTAGCCTATAAGGATCAAGATGAATGGGAAATAAAATGACACCTCCAATAGCATTAAATAGCTCACCTAAATGTGTCATGAAGTGTGAAAAACAAAATATTGCTAGATTAGGACCCTTAACTAAATGAAATAGATTTTTTTTGTGACATTGCATTTATTGTCATCATAAAAAATATCATGAGTTTGAGGAAATTGAGAGAGAAGTTTGTAGATTAACCCAATTCCTAGTTATAGGTTCAAATAGAATATTCATAAGTGCCACAATTAAAGAGAACACTTACATCAACTTTTGGAAATTTTTGTCACAAAGCTCTCAATAGACTTTATCAAACCAACATATCTTGAAAGGATCAAGATGCATGGATGGTGAAATGACACCTTTAATTACAATAACAATCCGACTCAAACATGTTGGTGTGTTTTTTTGGTTCCATAAGGTGTGAAATGTAACAAATCGCTCTTAGAACCTTATTCTAAAAATAATAATTTTGTCAATATTATGGTTGCAACCACCACAAGAAAAACATCAAGAGTTGGGGAAAATTAGAGATACTTTTGTACATTGACTTGATTCCAAGCTATGGAGTTAGATAGAACATTTATAGGTTCCATGGCTTGAGATAACATTCATGTCAATTTTTGGTACTTTTTGGGTCTTAGGGCTCTTAAGAGAATATGTTAGAGTGATGTAGCCTAGAAGGATTAGGATGCATGGGTAGTGAAATAATTACATTAATATCATTAACCATCCCACTCAAAAATGTCGGTGTTATTTTTTTGGTTCCATAAGGTGTGGAATGTAGCTAATCACTCTTAGAACCTTATACTAAAAAAATAAATACTTTTAGAAATGTTGTGGTTGCAACCACCACAAGAAGACCCAAGAGTTGGGGAAAACTGAGATAATTTTGTAGATTGATCCAATTTTGAGTTATGGATTTAGATAGAACATTTGTAGGTTCCATGGTTTGAGATAACATTCATGTCAAAATTTGGCACTTTTTGGGTCTTAGGGATCTTAAGAGACTATATGTTAGAGGAATGTAGCCTAGAAGGATTAGGATGCATGGGTAGTGAAATAATTACATTTATAGCATTAAACATCCTACTCAAACATTTTGGTGTTGTTTCTTTGGTTCCATAAGGTGTGAAATGTAACAATCTCACTTCATATATATCTACACATCTATGATTTCAATCTAATTGGTGTAGTTCTAAAAAATATTATTGTAGATCTAATCCCATTGTCTTTAGATAATTTGTACTTGTAAAAAAGTTTTATTTGTGCATGTAATCCATAATGAAAGATAATGGTGTTGATGAACATGATTGGAACTTGTTATGTTAGGCATGGAAGTCACTTGCCCCCCACCTTTTTCCTCAATCAAGTCCCATGATCGATTGAGTGATTTTGACAAAACCATAATATAAGAAGCAATCAATGCAACTAATGTGGCTATGATGATGCTAAGGATTTCAGACTTTGATGAAATGATGTGCAATGCAATGGATATTGGAACGACCTAGTGCAAGAGATTGGTTTGTTTTCCATCTATTAATGCAAGAGTTAATTTGAAACATTGAATAGTGGCTAATAAGTGATCTTTTTTATAGATAGATGTGGTGGTGTGCTCCTAATGAAGGATAGATTGCATGTCTATTTTATGAAATGACCTAAGAGATTATGTATTTTTATATTTATCATTAGCACCCCATTTGAAATCTTCGACAAAAAAATGATGAGTGACAACTAAGAAAATGTATGTCAACTTAAATCCAAAATTAAAATTTGAATATTTACAAAGCAAGTCATTTTACACAAATATAATTTTAAACCAAAAAGAAAAAATTACAATCTAATTTATCTAAAAATGCTCTATACAAAAGTAAAATATTTCTTATAATCATTTTTTTTAAAAGATAAAAAAACAACAAACCATATAAAACTATTTACTTAAAACAACTATAGAAAATAATGTTCCCTCTTTTAAATAAAAGGACTAATATTACTAAAAAAAAAAAAAACAGTAGGTGCATTATTAAATTTCATATATACATCTACATCCATATTTTATTTTTTTATATAAATGAGCTCTATAATGTGTAGTGAATATTTCTTTTATTATTGCAATTTATTTATTTTATATTTAAATATTTTTTAATATTATTAAAGCTTATTAATAATATTATTTTAATAATTAAAAATTAAAATTTGAAAAAATAAATTATAATATTTTTGTATATCATATATTAAATTTTTATAGACATTATTTGTATAATTAAATTAGTAATAAAAATATTTTAATTATTTCTATCTTATAAGTTTTATAAAAAACTAAGAAAAATCAATAGATTTTTAAATACAATATATATTATTATATTTACTTTAAATAAATTTGTGTGAGAAATATTATGTTTAGGTGTTTGTTTTATTTATATTATAAATCTAGTAAAAATAGATTATAAATTTTATTTAAATTTAAATTATTTTAAATGAAAATAAATTATGCATTTATTTTAGATCTTATTTAAATGACATAATTAATATTATGTTTATTATTAAATAAATTAATATTTTGATGTGTAAATTAATCTTTTTTCTATCAAGAAAAGAAAGCAAGAAAAAAGGACAATCACATGGAGAAATGTGAAAGTTGTTATGCCGAAATGAGACAAAACAAAAAGAGCTCTATGGGGTGAAAAGACATTTGTCACATAATCAAAACATCTATAGAAATAAGAAATTTAAATCTCATAGATAAAATTTATGGGTTTTAGTAGATTTTGGTAGATAAAAATGACACTTGAGGAACTCTAAAATATCTTAATGTTGAGAAAAATAAATAATTTATCTAAACTAAATAAATATAATTAATGAGTATATATCATGAACATGTTTAGGACATTGTGAGGAATGATATAAAAAACATGTATAAGTATGTCAGTGACGTGTATGCAAATGATGCAAATTCTCATTCTTTTGTTCCTTAGAATTGATTTATTTTTTAATTTGAGGTTTATTCTTATGTACCATAGGATGGATCCCAAGTAATGAACTAATAACCTAAAAAATAATGTAATGAATATTTTTTATAAACTATGATATTAAAACTTATTATTTGAAAACGATATTATTGATTACAATAATAATAAATTACAAAGTACAATTAAGATGTTTTATGCAAAAAATACTTACAATTTTACTTTAAAAAACTTACACACAACATTATTTATGTCATTTTTAATTTTTTTATATAATTAATTATTTGTTTAAATATATTATAAAATTGATATAAATGTTAATGTATCATAACATATAATTCAAAATTGAATATGCAAATTATGTGTCATAATTAGAAAGTAACATTTACTTAATATGTTTGGTTGTCATCAAATAATTTGTTGATGGGTGAGCAAATCCATCAAATCTCATCAATTATTTCTATAATAGAAAAATACTTGTTCAATTATCATTATATAATGACAATGGTTGTCAAATTTTAAACTCAAAACTCAAAAGTTTTTAAAAAGATTAATGTTTTCAATATGTATCTCATTGAGTATTGTACTATTATCTTTCAAATGTAAAAAATAAATATTAATTATCATAAACAACATAAAGATCATGATATTGCTATCAGCCGTGTAGTTTCTCCAAACAAACTCATTGACCCATGTTTCATGTTTGACTCAAAACGGTTGAATCTTGATAGCAATATCATAATTTGCCACGCTGTGAAAAGATGCCTCCTACTTATCAACATAAAACTTCTAATAAGAAACAAAATTCTTCAACCAATAAAATTGTCAATAATAATTTTTAAACAATTCAATATATATATCTATAAAATTGAAAGCCAGAACTTTATAAAAACAAAGTACAAAAGTAAAAGACAAAAGGTGCATATTAGGGAAAGATATTCTGTCCTCTTTTCAATTATAAAATTTTCCACATGTGGAAAGCAGAAAAGATATTCTGTCCATTCTGAAATTGTACACATGTGGAAAGCGGGACCATTCGTTTGCAATCATTCAGTGGTAGGAAGTTGAACAACAAACCCCAATTTCTGATTTACTCGATTAGGAAACTATCCAACGGTAGCGAGAGCTTTACGAGGTCATTCATGACTTCTAAGACAGACAAATTACAGACATGCAGGATACGCTCAGATCTCTTCTGACATCGACATACGGAATGGTGACAGCCCATTTCAAAGCTAATCATTTAATTTAATTATTGGGGATTCAACCACGTAGTTCTATTTTGCGTCTATTAATTAAGCCCATGGTAATGTATTGCACCAACTTTACTGCTGGATTGCTTTGGAGCTCTGCATCAAAGCCCTGGTATGTTTTCCACCATTTTATAATGCAGTGCTTTCGATTTCGTTATAATGCAGTTGAAAAGAGAAGTGGGTTTTAATTGTCTGCCACTGTTTTATTATTTTGAATGAGAGTTTGTATGACTTGAACTCTGTTTCTGCTGTGTAGAGTTCGTCGTAGACAGTGGGTGTGTTGAATACAACTAAGCTTTTCCTTTGGATAACACTAATTTTAGATAGGAAATCAGTGAATAACAGGGATACAACAATGGAGGGAATACTCATACGTTTAGCTCAGATTTCTGAACGCTGAAATGTGGTTTTGTTGAAATGGGTGATAAGGGTGAGAGTGCGTCTGTTTTTGTCAGATTGGTCTCTGGATAAGCAATCTATTTCCTTTGATCTGATAGTGATAAGTTTGAGCTCTACCCAATGTGTGAAGATTCAAATTTTACTCATGCAGTACATCTCAAGAAGCCAACTTAGCATGATAATTTTTTTGCCAACTTAGCATGATAATTTTTTTTTCATCATGCTTGTCTTTTGAATCAAAGGAGATTACGACATGAAAATCAATTCTTCTTAATTAATTAGACTACTTCAAGATAAAATTCTACTTATTTGTTTCTATTTTTCTTATTGTTGTAAATCTAATCCTATTGTCTTTAAATCATTTGTACTTGAAAAAATATTGTTGTAGATCTAATCCTATTGTCTTTAGATCATTTGTACTCGTAAAAAAGTTTTATTTGTGCATGCAATCCATAATGAAAGATAATAGTGTTGGTGAACACGATTGGAACTTGTTATGTTAGGCATGGAGGTCACTTGCTCCCCACCTTTTTCCTCAATCAAGTCCCATAATCGATTTAGTGATTTTGGTAAAACCACAATACAAGAAGCAACCGATGCAACTAATGTGGCTATGATGATGCTAAGGATTTTGGACTTTGATGAAATG
Organism: Sequoia sempervirens; assembly: GCA_007258455.2. Classification (NCBI taxonomy): domain Eukaryota; kingdom Viridiplantae; phylum Streptophyta; class Pinopsida; order Cupressales; family Cupressaceae; genus Sequoia; species Sequoia sempervirens. Next base: position 20,983 of record VDFB02370627.1, on the reverse strand, counting down.
ATGTGCAATGCAATGGATATTAGAATGACCTAGTGCAAGAGATTGTTTTTTTTTTTTTTCCATTTGTTAATGCAAGAGTTAATTTGAAACATTGAATAGTGGCTAATAAGCGATCTTTTTTATAGATACATGTGGTGGTGTGTTTCTAATGAAGGATAGATTGCATGCCTATTTTATGAAATGACCTAAGAGATTATGTACTTTTATATTTATCATAGGCACACAATTTGAAATCTTTGACAAAACAATGATGAGTGATAACTAATCAAATGCATGTCAACTTAGACTCAAAATTAAAATTTGAATATTTACAAAACAAGTCATTTTGCACCTATAATTTTGAAATAAAAAGAAAAAATTACAATCTACTGACTACCACTGTACAATCTTTCTGTCCATGTTACTGTCGAAAATTTTTCTATGGTTGTGATCCTAGGTTCGAATCTGTTTGAATGAATACCACAATGCCTATTCTCCTGGTTCGCTCGCTCAAAAAAAATTAGGGTTTGAATGTCCGTTGGGGTGTTTTCTTTCATTTCATAGAGTTGTAGTAGTTCCAGCTTCTCCCTTAAAAGCTTTAAAATACCTCATCCTCTCAGACATACCCTAGCTATGGAAAGCCCCTTCATCGAAATTGAGTTCACAAGCTGATAATCGATTTGATCGTAATGAAAGCTGAGAGGCCTAAAACTTTAGATAGATTTTTATCGGCCTTACACATCCAAACTAAGGGCTTCCATTTTGGCCTGCTGCAACAAACGTAAGCATAATCCTCCACGAGGGTTTCAGACCATTCACCCGCACGCCTGATGCTGTTCTAGCCCTTGGGCCTCCACTTCCCAGCATCCTCCGTGTCTGCACCAAAATGGTATGGAAATCCTTCAAAAAATGAAAGATAGAAGGATATATTGAATAATGTAGTAGCAAGTGCATTGCTAGAAATGCATGGAAAAAATGGAAGCACAAAAAACACATGAATATAACACAATTTTAACGAACTCCTCCATTACAAAGCAATATTGAATTAGATCGTTTTCTTCGAATGACTTCTACAATAGTCTTAGTAACCTCGGCAGCGACACACTCAGTATAATGGCCTCTGGCAACAATCCTATCAAACAATTCCCCTCCCTCGCAGAGCTTCATGACCAAATGCACGGCTTTGTCGTCCTCATAGGGAGACTTGAGCTGCACAATATTGGGATGTTGAGGTAGATGGTTCATAATCTCCACCTCGCGCCTCACATCCTTGATATGGATGGCTGTTCTAAGCTGCTTCTTTTGAAATTGACTTGCAGGAAGGTGGCTCCACTCTCCTTGTCACTGCACAGGTACGTAATGCTGAATTCTCCATGCCTGAGCTCTTGTGTCAAGAACCCCAAAGCCGATCTCATGATCGATCAACTCAACAGAGCAATGAGTGTAGAGTATATTGCCAGCAACGATCCGTTACATACCTATCTTGTCCGTAACATTCTCCAGTTCCATCTTCACTGCTAGCAATGCCTCCACTTCCATCTTGACTGTCACCTATACACGTCAAAATAAATGCGTAGAATAAAAATGTACTCAGGTCTTTCGATCCATTATGTGACTGTAGGAAGCCTCTCGGCTTAAAAATGTACTCAGGTCTTTTGATCCATTATGTGACTGTAGGAAGCCTCTCGCTTAAAAATGTACTTAGGTCTTTGATCCATTATGTGACTCTCGGCTTAATCATGTTTCAATAGTTGTGATAATAGTTGTTTATATAATGCCCAATATTTTTATCAATATTGGATCAATAGTTGTGACTTTAAAGTAGTTAGTGTTGATAATGACTACCCATGATTAAACAAAATGTATTCCTTTGATCTAAAAAGCAAGTGATTCCACATTAGCGCTCAATAAAACATGTTGTGAATGCACAAGTATTGGTCTTGCTTTTTTTTTGGGCCTTTTTGGACACCTTTGACAAAAAGCATGCTGATGTGGCATCATATTTGATGATGTGGCCCTGTAACCTTAGTTATAAGCAAGGGGACTTGCCAAGTAAGCTGCTGTAAAAAATTGGGAGTGATTTGAAATTTCCACATAGGATAATTAGAAGCTCAAAGTTAGGGTGTACAACTATTGGGTCCTCTCCCCTATGTATTTACTTTAGATTTTATTTAAATGACACAATCAATATTATGTTTATTATTAAATAAATTAATATTTTGATTTGTAAATCAAATCTTTTTGTTATTAAGAAAAGAAAGCAAGAAAAAAAGACAATCACATGAAGAAATGTGAAAGTTGTTATGTGGAAAGGAAACAAAACAAAAAAGAGATCTATGGTGTGAAAAAATATTTGCCACATAATCAAAACATCCATAGAAATAAGAAATTTAAATCTCATAGATAAAATTTATGGGTTTTAGTGGATTTTGGTAGATAAAAGTTATATAGTGGGGAACTTTAAAATATCTTATTGTTGAGAAAAAACTATTTTATATAAATAATTTATCTAACTTAATTAAATAAATATAATTAATCAACTATATTATGAACATTTTGTAATGTCCCCTTCCTGTTGACATCTCCCAGTTTTTGAGATTGGCCTATCATGTGACCCTCGTAGGCTAATACAATGGATAGAGGGTCTTGTTGAATTGGAGCTCCGACTATTTTTAGCAGTATGGTCTTAGCACATGCAGAATCAGTCACTTATCATCAGGCTTCAGACGGTTCATCATTTGGACTAATATTAAAAGAGATATTAATATTTATTTGCTAGAATAAATATTATTTAAAAAGTGAAGTTAAAATTATAAAGTTATAATATAATTTTATATTATAACTTAAAGTGACTTTGGAAGGGGTCGACCATCATAAAAGGGGGCCAGTTTCTAATTGATTTTTATATAAAAAAGAGACGCCAAACTTAAGAAATGATTTAAGTGAAAAATATAAAGTTATTAAAAATTAGGGTTTTGAGCCAAGTTCGCCCTAATTGAGAAAAAGATAAAAGTTCGCTTGAGAGAGGAGTTCATTATGCATTTTGGAAAATTGACTTTTGCTTCTTTCTTCTGAGAACAGAGCCTGGGGTTCCAGTTTTCATTTTGCATTGGAGAACGAGCCATCTTCAATGTCTGCAGTTTAGAGGCTGTGAAATATCAGCTGATTTATTGCTTGTCAGAGAAATAGCTTCATCCAGAAGTTACTACAGAGCTTATTCGGAGGTCATCATCTCAGAGCTTTTATTCAGAAATCATCAGAAGTAGAAAAAATCATTGAGCGGCTGATTTGTATTCATTTGGCACTATCTTCAAGGTTGTACATAATTAGTTGCTGCTGTTTGAAGGCCGTACTTTTCAGCAAGAGGGCCGTACTTCTTACCCTAGCTTGGACGCCTAATCTTTCAGCCTTCAGCCTTCTCCAGTTTGGATGCCTAGTTCTCTGAGGCAGTTTGCATCTATTTCGAGGTTCGAAAAGGGTCTTCTGGGTTTAGCCATACCATATCATACTTCATCCAGGCGGCTGCAATCAGGTTTTAGATATCATATTTTGTTTGTATTTTCAGTCTGCATGTCAGAGATTTACCTTTGTAATCATCTGAAAAGAATAATGATTCCATATGCTATCATTTCAGAGACTTATTTGCTTCAGTTTGTACTTCTTGGAATTTATTTTAATTTTTAGAAGTATTTCTTTCAAAATCGCATTTTATATTATTGCATGCAAAAACCCAAAACATAAAAAAATAAAAAACAAACAAAAAAATCATTCATTCCGCATTGAAACAGGGGTTCTACATTTCTAGGAGATTGTGAGGAATGATACCAAAAACAACATATATAAGCATGTCAATGGCTTGTATGTAAATGATGAAAATTCTCATTCTTTTGTTCCTTAGAATTGAATTGAATTTTTTAATTTCAAGTTTATTCTCATGTACCATAGGATCGATCCCAAGTAATGAACTAATAATCTAAAAAGTAATGAAATGAATATTGTTTTATAAACTATAATATTAAAATCTATTATTTGAAAACATTGTTATTGATTACACTAATAATAAATTACAAAGTACAATTAAGATGTTTGATGTAAAAAATACTTACAAATTTATTTTTAAAAACTTGTACACAACATTATTTATGTCATTTTTCAAAATTTACATAATTAATTATTTGTTTAAATATATTATAAAATTGATATAAATTATTACCATATCATAACATATAATTAAAAATTGAATATGCAAATTATATGTCATTATTAGAAAGTAACCTTTACTTAATGTTTTTGGTTGTCATCGAATATTTTGTTGATGGGTGAACAAACCCATCAAATCTCATCCATTATTTTCAATAATAGAAAAATACTTGTCCAATTACCATTGTATAATGACATTGGTTGTCAAATTTTAATTTTAAAAAGTTTAGCGACTCAAAACTCAAATAAATCTATGTTCAAATCTAAGATCATATTCATTTAAACTTCCCTCCTTGACATTCCAAACCATAATTCCACATAATTAGTGAACTATTACAAAAGCAGGTATTAATATAATTCCACGTAATTTGATGACAATCAAATACCTAGAGAAATACGACACATTTAAGAGATCCAAAGAGCAATGGTTCTTACATACACCTCTCTTATATATCTCCAAATGCATGCATATTCTACAAGTTTGTTTGTCGCATAGTACTGTTTATTTGGCAAGTGATATGTAATCAAGTTTTATTATGACTGATTTGGGTTGGTGAGTCCTTTAGATTGCAATACATACGACAATGATATGGTTTATTAACTAGACAAAGTGGCATCAAAATATAGTTTGTCATGCAAAGATATTTCGATGAAGTTTTAAAAAAGATTAATGTTTTCAATATATATCTCATTGAGTATTGTACAATTACCCTTCAAATTTAAAAAATAAATATTAATTATCACTAGCACTTGCATCTAAAGGAGGTTCAAGGATTGTGTCGATAGATAACTATATGTATGTTACTATGTTAGAGAGTATGTGTTTCTGGTGCAAATTCTAATTGCATGTGACTAGATTAAACAGTTAATAGTAAGTGCTAAATAATGGAATGAAATAAACTTAGACAAATCTAAATTTTTTTCTTAAAGAAATTAAGTATTATCTAATTATGAAATATTTGCATACAAATTTAAAACATAAAGCAATACAAAGGAAAGAAGAAAGTTGCTATCAAATTGAAAAAAAAACACTGCAAATGGAAATAGAATGTTTCCATCCAATCCTCAAATCAATATTTATCTGACTTTTATGTGATAAGTGAGATTTTGAAGGCTTTTACCTGATATTTTGGAGGCTTTTACCATTAAACAACAGCTGGTTTACCATTAAATGGCGGTTGAATTGTTTTCCAATGGCTCAATAGTAATTAACAAATGTGAGACTTGTTTCAAACTCAAATCTCACACTATATGTAGCCTATCGACTAATAAACAACATAAAGATTCTAATAAGAAACAAAACGATAAAATTTGTCAATAATAATTTTAAAACAATTCATAATTAAAATAAAAGCCCAATCTTTATAAAACAAGGTGCAAAAGTAAAAAACAAAAGGTGCCAATTAGGGAAAGATATTCTGTCCTCTTTTCAATTATAAAATTTTCCACATGTGGAAAGCAGGAAAGACATTCTGTCCATTCTGAAATTGGACACATTTGGAAAGCGGGTCCATTCGTTCGCAATCATTCAGCGGTAGGAAGTTGAACAACAAACCCCAATTTCTGCTTCGCTCGATTACGTAACTATCCAACGGTAGCCAGAGCTTTACGAGGTCATTCATGACTTCTAAGACAGACAAAATTGCAGACAGACAGGATACGCTGAGATCTCTTCTGACATCGATATTCGGAATGGTCGCAGCACATTATCACACCAATCATTGAATTTAAGGGTTGGGGATTCAACCACGTAGCCATATTGAGCTTCTATTAATTAAGCCTATGGTAATGCATTGCATCAACTTTATTGCTGGATTGCTTTGGAGCTCTGCATCAAAACTCTGGTATTTTTCCCACCATTTCATAATACACTTCTTTCGATTTCATAAGTTTTTGAAGTGGTCTTTAGCTGTCTTCTTAAGTTTTTGAAGTGGTTTTTAGCTGTCTTCATAAGTTTTTGAAGTGGTTTTTGGTTGTCTGCAAGTGTGTTATTATTTTGAATGTAGAGTTTGTTTAACTTTATTTTTGTTTCTGCATTTCATTGAGGAGGCGCTGTGCAGAGTTAGTCGTAAACAGCGGGTGTGTTGAAACAACTAACCGGTGCTTTAAACTTTTCCTTTGGGTAACACTAATTTTAGTTAGGAAAACAGTGAATAACAAGGATACAACGATGCAGGGAATGCTCAAACATTTAGCACTGGTTTCTTTAACACTGAAGTATGGTTTGCTTGAAATGGGTGTTCAGGGTGTTAGTACGTCTGTTTTGGTTAGATTGTTGTTTAGATGAGTAATCAATTTCAATTGTAATTAGTTGATGCGTTGGTCTGATTGTTTAATAGTCAAATGGTAATTTGTTACTTCGTTCATATATAAAATTTGAAAATAATTATCTTATTTTTTTGGTGAGAACTGTTTAATGTTAAAGAATAGTCAGTATACCTGTATGCAAATGCTATTTGAAGTTTTGAAGCTTTTTATTTAGGATTGGAAGAAGTCTATAGAGATTCCTCTTTTAAGGTGCTCTATCAAGATTATGTATACTAACAAAAACATAGGGAAAAGTACATGATTGTGCTCTCTTGGAAGATTATAGGTTTCAACACGTCATCCAAGAGAAGATTGTCCTAGCATATGTATGAGGACAAAGATGGTTCATTCTCCCAAGGAAATCTTCAAAGACTTTGAAAATGTCCCATAGTTCATAGAGGGCCTATTGGAGAAACAAAAGAACTTTCTCTTTTCATCTAATTTTTAGCTAGTGTCCTACCTAGGCCGACCTAGGTCCTTAGGTGGCTCAACTTTAAGGAATCTCTTATTCTAAAGTTATGCACTAGTGAAGGTACAAGCCAACTTCACCATGAATAATGCAGAGCTCAAATGAAAAATTGGCACTGAAGTACTTGACAATTGGATGCAACAATTGGAGACATTTCTTATCCAATTGCTACACCAATGAAACGATCACCTTTGTGGCTATAAAAATCGTTCCTCTAATGTTTTTCAAGTGGGAATCACTCAACAACCAGCTCACTCTTTAAAAGATTATACTAAACTTAGTACAAATTTGTAGAAGCTCTACATAAGCAATACCACCTCTCAAGTGCTATAACAACAAATACATAAAATAACTACAAAGACTAGAAACGTATTTTTATACTAACTAGTTTCATTCTTTGTTGGTTGGATTAGATGTGTGTGACACTAAACACAACAATTTCCTCTCATAATTAAGGAATTCTATCAAATAGATCGACAACAAGATGCAATTCATCAACTACACAACATTGGGTTAGGTATGTCATCATCCCTCAAAGATTGTGAGGTTTAAACAAAAGTAAAAGCAAAGTGCACTCATAAGAGACTCCACACAAAAATAAGCCCCTAGAAACATGAAGCTTGCACTCTGACTACACCACATAGTTTATTGTACCAAAGACCACCCCTTTGTAAACAAACACACCTAAAGCATAATAATAAGTCTAAGGGAAGCAAAAACGAGGAAAGAAATAGTGTTATTTGCATGATGTCACTACCCACAACCATAGAAAGTACAACATGTTCATGGCAATGATTACCCTAATTACACATTGTGTCAAAATAAGAATCAAAAGCTAGAATCTTCTCATGCAACTCTAACCTATTTGAATTTGAGGTTTTAGAAGAATGAGTATGCATGTTCCATACCAAGTTAGTTTTGGGTCAAAGAAAAGCAATTCTCACATAATCATTAACAATGGAAATTTCAAGAACATGGTCAACTAGGCTTGACAATTGCCGCAACCTCAACCATACTCCTTCAAGTAGATAAGGACCTTAAAATGTGCTAGTGTACCAAAGTTAGTATTTGTATTATCTCTTCATGAAGACTGAATCCACCTCTTACATGTATGAGCTGCAAAAACTATACTACAAGCATCAAATGGGGCAACATCCACTTCAACTTCTTGAACAAAATGTCCATTAATATCAAACTATAATTTGGATCGCTTATTAACTTGAATTTCAATTCCTTCCTTCACCCACCTTGATGAGTATCCCCCAACCCAAGCTTGTTTAGTAATTCTTGTGAAATCAGATTTGTTGTTAACTTGAATTTTAATTCCTTGCTTCACCCACCCTAATGAGTATCCTCCAACCTAAGCTTCTTTAGTAATTCTTGTGAAATCGGATTTTCTGTGAACATGAATTGAAGAGAGCATCATGCTTTGTCCTCTTACTTTGAAATTTAAATAGAAGATTTTGGTCAGTTCACCTCTACCTTGGTCCTTTGCTAATTTAGCATACCTACATTTAAATTTAAGTACAACATAATGTTGTGTATACTGGAGCTGCTTCTAGCATCTTTCCCTTCTACTGAGGTGATCATGGCCTTCCGTTTGGTACTGTTATTTGGGGGCAATTTCCAACATTTATGATTGGTGTGCTGACAATGATGCTCACCATCTTTACTACAAATAATTGTGGTAGTTCTCCGACCATTTTATAAACCGTTTTCCCTTAGCCTTGGACATGCCTTGATGATTTGAAGCCTCTTTTTGTGCGTCTTTAGCTAGTGAGTTTGAGAACATGCTTTATCAATAGTCTTAAACTATGATGTCTTCCTATGAACTTGACCACCATGCTTCAATTTTGTGTGTCCAATGCCAATTTGATTGCTTACTAAATTTGGTGATGTATTTTTGTATGCCTTTAACTTATTTTTGCCTATATTCTTGCCATTATAAAACCAAGATTTCATTAATTTCTCAAATTCCTCCTACTGAATTAACTGATGGCAATTTCTTCAAACCAAATGATGGGCATAGTATGTTTGACAGGTGCAAAAGAAATCCACCATTCTTCACATACTTGGACTCTCAATATTCAAGGGGTGATAGAAGTTAGCATAACTGCCACATATTTAATTGGCACTCTGATTTTATGGTTGGAACAGTATATTTCCTCAATAAAATTATAAAACACCAAGTTGGAGCCACTGTAGTTAGAAATTGTAACTTAAAAGGAATACATTTAATTGCCAGCTCATGGTTGGGGTGTTAGCTTAATGAATATCTTTCTTTGGTGTTTTTGCAGGTGATCCATTTCATGCTATGGCCTTATCTCCAGTCTCGATGTATGGGTTCTACCAGAATAAGTATATCATGAGAAGTTCAAATGATTCTGTTCTGACGGACAACAGAAGATTTAGAAATACAGTTTTTTATTGCTGGACATGGGTCAGCGATAAACCATGTCCTAAGAGTAAACTTCTTAAATTTCCATTATGTGGTATAAATAAGCTTGTATGCAAACACAGTTATTTTGACCCTGCCACATGTCGAAATGAAAACTTTTCTGGATACAAAAGAAAAGTGGTTGTTTTTGGTGCACAAAAAACAAACGTATGTTCTCAGGTTGACCTTTCTGCAGATCAAGCAAAAATTTGTCCAAGTAGATGGACCGGACAAAGAACATTTCTATTGGTCTTGAAAGCTACCAATAATATAAAAGCGTGGCTAAGTGACGCTAGCTCTAAATACAGCCCCCAATCAACAATGGCAGCATTCTCTTTATTATGGATTCTCTTGTTTAGTCCGCCTTCTTATGCGGATGATGATGGGCCAAAGATCTATGCCTGTTTGTTCAAAGAGTGCAGGTATTACACAATGCTCTAAATATCATTAAAAATAAGTTTTCTCTTTTGGTGTAATAAAAACTTGAGGGCAATATTCCTTATTCTATAATATTTTTATTTCAAAAGTCTCTTTAGGTTATCTTTTGCATGTTGACGTCATTCAGCTGGTCATCTTTTGAAATAAGATGATTCTTAGAACTACTTGCAAATTATATATGTGTAGTTCACTATCAACATGCATAAGAAATGGAAATACTGATAAATGTACTTCAATTCACAAGAGTCACATTTCAATTGTGGCTTTCTTTATATAAGTACTACTTTTACTTGAATGATAAAAAATCACAGGAATGTTCTGGTCATTCATTTTATCTGCTTTATATTAAGGAAAATTAAATGTGATATGCTGTCTATGAAAATTCCACTAAACAGGGGAAGAATACATTGTGCTAGATTGGGTATGACTGATCTGAATAGTGTCCATCATAAGTCAGATTCTTCCTATTCGTTCCCTAAAAATCATTTGCTTTAATGGGCACTGACATTGGCTAAAGAGTAGGCATCCACATTTAACTCTTCATAAACATGATTAGTTTACCAATTCTGTAAGAAAAAGCAAAATCCTCTCATTTTCCTTTAATAAATCACTTAAGATTAGATGTTCAATAGATCATAATGTTGATATGATTAGAAGTGAGTCTTCTAAAATACTAGTAAGAGATCTTATTTTCTTCTGACAATTGCAAGCCTCGATGAAAAGCTATTAAACAGAAGCATACTCTGAGAAATTCAATTATTTTTGAAAATTTTAGTTCCCATCCTTCGGTGGGATAGGTTAAATTGCTTTGTCTGCTCATGCTATAGTGGAGCTGCCAAGAGTTTAATCATCAAAGAAGAGGGAAGTTCTCAAGATTTGGGAGTGCATTCTTAAATATTTTCTGGTAGGCTATGAACAGCTCTAAATCAAACATCTTTGCAATATTTTTTCATAATTCAGTATGGTATGTATACACCTGAAAATTACCTTACTAACATCTTGTTTTGTCAAGGCCCCTGGACTCATTAACATCCCAAGTAGGGATTGGGCTGGCATGGCTTACACACTCATCAAGAGGTGTATTGTGCGCAATTATTATTTCCTTGGATGCCCTTCCCTTGAGTCTAAGATCAAATTTTCTATAAACCATAATATTACTATGTTTAGGAGTGGGTCTTCTAAAATACTTGCTTCCTCCGCCCTTGTTGTACTGGGATTGTCCATAGCAGAACCATCAAGGAAGAGAGAAGGTCTCAAATTTTGGGAGCCTTGTATCCATACGTATTTTCTATTGAACAGCTCTAAATCAAAATCTGAAATACTTTTCATGATCTGGTATGGTTTGTATACTCCAGAAAATGACTTTACTAGCATCTTATTTCAAGAAGTATTGTGGGCGCATTAACCTCCCAAATAGGTATTGAGGTGGGCTGGCTTAAGTGCTTGTTGAGAAGTGTGATGTGGCTTGTTTTTATTTCTTAGATTCCTTTCCCTTTGGTGTATAGACAATAATACCATTATGACTAGGAGCAAGTCTTCTAAAATACTGATAGAGATTCCATTTTCTTGTGACAATTGCAAGCCTAATGAAGAGCTAATAACCAGAAATGTAATTGAAGACACTTTCAATTCTTTTTTGAGAATTACAATTTGCAAACTTGAGGAGGATTGGTAAAATCACTTCCTCTATGCCTAGTGTACTGAGGTTGCTCAGAGCAGAATCATCAAAGTAAAGGTAAGCTCTCAAGATTTGGGAGTTCTGTATTCTTAAATATTTTCTACTGAGTTTGAACAAACATTAGATCAAACTCCTTTGGATTATTTTTTGTGATCTGATATGGTTTGTGTACACCTGAAAATAGCTTTACTATTATCTTGTTTCTAACACTTTTCATGGCAATAACCTCCCAAATAGAGATTGGGGTGGGCAGTCTTATATGCCTTTCTCTTGGTGCCCTCCTTTTGCCTAATATTTGTTTCAGTCTTCTCATTTTGCCATCATTTTGGCCTTTTGGTCCCCTTCTTGTCTCCTTCGTTCCATTTGTTTACACCTTTCCAATTCTTCCTTGTTTGTCCAACATTATTGTCCCAGTTAAAAATGATCCGCCTGTCCCCTTATTTGGCCGATACCACCGGCCAGACTGATGAATCAGTGGGCCTGATGATGTGGCTATTTTGGAGTTTGGTTTTAGGGTTTGGACCACTATAAGTTGGTTTCTTTTTATCATTTCAAAAGTAGAAATTGACAATCTTCACTCGACACATTTTCATCTACCCTTTGGGATTATTAGAGGACTAGGAGTATTTTACCAAGGGAAACAAGTTATATGCAAGAACCGTTGAAGGTTTGAGTATAGGAGATTCACCTTTAGTATATACCAAGTCTCTAGAGTTCTTAGCCGTGATCTACTAGGGTTTCTTTTGTACATCTCAAAATCACCTACAACCCTCTCTTTACAAGTGCTCAATCCAAGGAGGAGGTTGATGTTCCTACAAGCTGATTCTAGATAAGCATCTCTCTATCTCACCCATTTCATTTATGCAGGTCAGATTTCCTATCATATGCTTGTTAATTTAGTATTGCATGTTATTTATTTTATTGCCACATTATCCTACATTTATCCCAAGGCTTAACCATCTCTTAACTTATTGCCTTACATTTACACCCTGGCTTTCTTGTCAATTTTGTTATCCTTTTCACTTGTTGACCAATACATTGCCCACACTAGTATACTCTAGAGATTGCCATTGTTATGTGTCCACTAAGAGATGCTGTCTACTTTTCCCTATGTAGATGTTGATATTATTAAAAAAACTCATCTTAGAGTATACATAGTCAACCTTCAAACACAAGATTGCTTTTACAATTGAACAAAAGTTGCTCATGAGTCAATCTCTTTATGGAGTTCGAAATCCTACACAAGTTCCATCCTATAATTTTTAAGGACTTCTCCATTGCACCTAATCCAAAGTATTCAGCAAGGAGGAATGAGTGAGATCTTCTCTTGAATAACTTTGCATGAGCATGTTCAACCACAGCTTTCAATGGAGTTGTCTTCTAGGGAGCTAACTAGTAACCCTACTATATTTACAATAACGCTAGTTCTCATCCAAATTTCCTTAACCTTCTTAACTTTAAGGAAATTTTGATTGAAAGGCTCTTCCACATTCTTGCAAAACGGACAAACAAATGGCCCCACAAAACTTATTTTCAGTATATTGTCCCCAATCATTGGACACCCATGCACATTGGTTGCATAATCTATAGTTCGGAATAGCCAATAGTAAACAAGATATATATTTTTTAAAATATTGGCCGACTCAACCTTGACAATTGTACTATCTTTATTCCAAGCCACCAAATCAGATCCTTTTGTTAGAGTAAAAAGGTATTTTCCTAATTAATTAGGTCCCTTTTCACACTAGCATACTTAAATTTACTTAGGTCATGTGTTTTTTTACCTCAAGTCATAGGATGAGGACACGTCATGATCTAATTTTATCCTCACCTAGAGTTTCATCTAGGTTTGCTTTTGCTTTTTTCTTATTATAAGGATTAATTATTAAATATAATCCATTCAATGCATATCTATAATGATTCATGTTTTTTTGGATAAATAGTCTCTTTGGCCTCCATAGCAATTCTATTGTTTTTTCTCTCTTTTTGTGGCAGCTGTTTAATTGTAGATGATCCTTTGGAGCTGTAGGGTTGAGGATTCAACTCCAACACTAAATGAATTTTCCCATGTAGGAGTTTTCTTTCAAGAAAAAAATACTATTAACGAAGAGCTTTTCATGAAGTTTTGCCATAAAAATATGCTATTAATAATATATTTGCTTGGGATAATTTGTCCTATAACACATTCCTTGTACTTGTGTACATAGATAGAAACAAACGGATTTTTATTCATGTGGTTGGCATACAATTACCAAAACATTAAGTGGGTAAATATGCATAAGCATTCCTCTAGAGCCCTCACAATGGGGACTAGATTATAGCCATCATCAAGCCTATCATGTCAATCCTCAATATTCATTTGATATTCATCATTGGCATTCTATTATAAATTAAGCTAATTAATTTCATGATTATATCCAACTCTTCCATATCCATCCTACCTTGTGTAAATAATGCAAAGGGGCAACCAAAGATCCTTGCAAGGAAAGTTTAATTTAGTCACAATCGATTGGGAGATAATCAAGCCACAATTTTAAATTTAGGTCACCAACATTCTCTCCAAAGAAATATAAATGAAATCTCAGCACATTATAAGATAATGATAAGATCCCATTCATCATCAGCTTGATAATGAAGCATATTTGTAGGCTTGAGTTTGATAATGACAAGTATGTTATTAAGGGATAGTTCAACAAACTTCCTATATTTTGGCCATGAATAGATTGTTTGAAGTCTCAATTTGTTAGTCCCTAATTATTATCTTTTCATCATATGTTATGCAGGGTTATGAAGCAGCCAACCTATTGGTGTAATTATATATTGCACCTTATATTTAATTTTGCTTAGGTAATTTATTTATTTACTTGATAAATTAAGAAAAATGAGTCAATTGTCAAAATTTTTGATTGACGGAAGTTTTGTGCCACCACTACCTCATTCACTTCTTGATTGACAATAGTTGCATGCCACCACTCCCTTGTCAAGCTGACTTCACTCGACACCATTGCTTCTACATGTTGAGTCTATCCACCAAATCATTGTGGCTAACTCAACTCCTCTAGGACACTTGTCATCCTAACTTGTGCATTCCAAAGTTTATATATTTTAGTCATTTCCTTTTATTTAATCATGATTGCAGATATTGAAATTTTGTCATTCCCTTTTGTATGGAATTGAATTCATGTCATTTTCCTATTCCTAAGGTAGATTTAATTGTTGCAAGCTTATTCGTCATTAAGTTTTACATGGTATGAGACCAAGGCAGTTTAGGTGACATTTTTTCAAATTGAGCTATTTTTTTAGTTTTCTTGTACCTAGGGTTTATAGTCTTGCTAATTGAGTGATTTTTGATCACTTATTGTAGAAGTCCTCTAGGAGAAAAAAACAAATTGTCACATTACATTTGAAAGGTCCAAAATAGCTAGGTTAGGTTTTTATTTCTTCTCCATCAAATACTATGGATTCACCTGTAATGTTTGATTTTGCATTTTGTAGGTTGCATTCTTTTCAAGATATCTTTGAACAAAAAGGACCTCCCCATTGCATTTAGAGGGGTTGAAAAGTTACAAGTCAATTATCTATTTGCAAATTCTCACAAGCAATGAAAAAAACTGGCTACAAGTACACCACCTAAAAATGCACTATACAATTCTATGAATTCTCTATGTAGTGTGTCATCTTTATGCAAGCAAATCAAGGTCATCATCATTCTCTATCCACATGTGCGAAGGTATTGAGCTTTGTACACAGTAAAAATTAAATCAGCTTGATATTCAAATTAAATGTATGGAGATGTTGACCCTCCATTCTTAGAATATCCTACTACGGAATGTCTTGTACTCAATAATTTTGAGAATCCTCCATATGGAAATGATACAAATGAGGAGCTTGTTTATTGGGAAGACCTTGAATGTTGTGATGACAAAGACTTCTCCTAATGCTCCTTTTCTTCCTACACCTCTAGCACTGACAAATTCGACAACTATTCATACTCAAGCATCTAAAGTGGACACATTGTGGGATGGGGAATCTAGTCACATGACATACATTGAGATTCCACATCTAACCGCTGACTCAATCGAGTTTAGTATTGTTTCACTAAGGGCTTCCAATGATTCTCTTCAACAAGTTCACACTTGTATTCTTGATCATCAAGATGTCTACTTATCTGACATACATCTTTTGTTTGTAGAATACCATAATTAGGATCTTGACAATACCTTTGAGAACATTTGTCTTCTTTCTTATGATAGCTCACATGAAGTTGCATCTCCTATTCTAGATGTTTCAAGGGTATTTTGCATGTTCACCATGATGATTATGCATTCACCGGTTCAGCTTGACACTTTTGCCAGGCAGCATATTCATCTGTCATAAAAAAAAGTGGGTACTAGCACATTTTCAAATTTTGAAAAACACAATAGTTTCTTGTTCCTAATTCACTTTTATTCTTTTTGGATCACACAATCTCTGTTCTCTTGTATCACACCTTTGCTTATGCTCTGCAATTCTTAACTCCAATTCTAGATGACTTTTCAGCTACCCTCTACGACTCTTTTAACCAAAACAGACTGAAAAGCCGGCACTGAAAGCTTCAAATCAGAAACCAGCTTATCTGCTGGTCTATCAATTGCTCTAACTTCCAATCTGGTAATTGGTTTTAATTTCCATCTTAGTTGAGATGGGTTTGATCACGAGCAAACATTTTATTGATGTTCTAATGACAAGTTGTGATGAGTCTGGTCATGGTTAGTGATGAGTTTGGTCATTGGTTATAACTTATACCCACCTCTTTTCTGCTGTTCTGAGACAGTTTCCATTATGACTGAATTTATCGTGGTTGCATAAGGACCAGTCCAGTTTGCCATGAACCCGTCATGAAGACCTGTTTTATGGCCCTCCTACATTTCCCCAAGTCTTTTACACTATGTCTCTGCTTGATCCAAGCACCCATACAAATTGGGATACTCTTTTACAAGTCAAGAAATAATCAAATTACATGACAAGGAATTGGGAAGGTGCTGATAGATTAGTAACAATAAACTTATAGGAAAGAACATGTGCAAAGCACTTTATTTGTTGGGGGGCCCATGCAATCTCTAATTAACCAAATGAAGTACAATGGGACATTTTTAAATGCAACCAGATGTGTATGTTTAGCAGCTCTTCCCTTTGTTTAACGAATTGCATTCACAAACCTTTTTAACTTGGCCAATTTTTTTATATACGATTTTATGTGTTCACTAATCTTCTTCTAGTTGTAACTCTCTGTTTTTTTTCTCAAAAGAAGCTTTTTATGGTGAGTATTGATCATTCCACCAGTAATTCCAATCAGAGCTGCCTTAATGGATTGAGAACGAGGTTGAGATTCTGTACATCCCTTAAAAGATGAGTGGGATTCTCAAGGTGAAATACTTTTAGCTAGAAAGCAATTGTACAAGCCTTCAGTTTGCAGTTATCTCAAGCTACAGAGAAGGCCAATGGGCTTACGGTCAGACATACCACTCCTATGAATTGCAATAGAATGATAAGGAAAATGATTAACCAATATTTTCCTCGGTTGGGCAGCATGGCCAAATCTAGTTTAGCATGAGGCATATCGTGTTTCTGTTTAAAATTAGACCATAAAATTAGTAACTGATAAAAAAAAATTCTCCCTTCACTACTTTTCTGCATCATACAATAGGAGTTATGGCTTTATAATTTGCCATAGATATTTTCCTCCTATTTCACAGGGAGCACATCCTCTTCATTATTGAGGATTCTAGTTCTACCATGCTGTAATTGCCATGTAAGAGCCATGTTGCTTTTGGGCATCATTTCTAAAGAAATGTACATATCCATGCTCAATGTTGCAGCAATTGACCAAATTTCTCTTTCGAATGGAATTTGTGAAAATATTTTCTGGTCCTCTTTGTGGTCATATTTCTGTGCCTACTTTTGCATGTCTTTTCTCCACGTAAAGAATGAAAATAAATTTATATTTGGCCTTGGACCACCATAATGGCAGGAGCTGTGTACCCCAAAACTTGTAATGAGATATGACCAATCACTGTAAATATTTTCCCTTTTTACTGAACATTTTACATGCACATGCAGGTAGTCAATTATAAAATTGCAATATGTGAATCAAGTTTTTTCTTTCGTTCCAAAAGCAGTTTCCCAGCTCCACATCCTTAGGTCCCTTTTATTCTTGTGATTTTAAATATTGATTATGTCCTTTGTAGAGAGGAATTGGTACGCTGCATTGCAGATCCAGCATGTGCAGCAAATGTTGCTTGCATCGAAATGTGTAATAATCGTCCTGATGAGACAGCATGTCAGGTCTCTCTCTCTCTCCTCCCCACCTCCTATTTTTGTCCACCTTAAACATGTAACAGAGATTGAAGTTTATTAACCGGCATTATGCCTGCACAATGTTCGATTTCTTATTGCATTGTTGGTATGACTTAGAATTGGAGTACTAATTTCAAGCATTGAAACCTGTTTCCAGATCAAATGTGGAGATCTGTTTGAAAATGATGCTGTAGAACACTTTAATCAATGTGCATTGTCACGAAAGAAATGTGTACCCAGGAAAAAAGGTGAAGGGGTATCCCCTGTTCCAGATCCTTCTGCTCTTGTTAAAGAGTTCAACGTTGCTGACTTCAGAGGAAAGTGGTACATAAGTGGAGGCTTGAATCCAATATTTGATACCTATGATTGCCAAGTGCATGAATTTTATCCTACATCAAGGAATCTTACAGGAAAGTTGTCATGGAGAATATCAACCCCCGGTGGAGGTTTCTTCACTCGTCATGCTATTCAGCGATTTGTGCAAGATTCTTCTCAACCTGCGATTCTCTACAATCATGATAACGAGTATCTTCATTACCAGGATGACTGGTATCTTACTTTATCCTATACAAGTACAAAAATGCTTCACAAAAATTTCATTCCAATTAGTATCTGATACCAGTAAAAATATATTTTATTGATTTTATTCGGTTAGTTGGCTCTTATTTGCAAATGTGATCATGGAAAGCAAAACATAATGCAATATTTTTCCTGATCAATTGTTTTAATGGGTAACATTTTCTTTATGGTGAGATTTCTGGATTTTGACAGTGTAACAATTTTTACATCAAGTTTCGGACCATATTCCATGAGTCATCATCAGGATTAGAGAGCTAGAGAAGAGAATGATGGATCATGGAGTATGATTGAAGACATTGATGTAAAAATTATTACACTGTCAAAATCCAGAAGCCTCACTATATTGATAATCATGAACTGTGAAAATTTCATGTTGTGATAAAAATTACTAGACAGTCAAAATCCAGAAATCTCACTATATAGATATCATGAACTGTGAAAATTTCATGTTGTGAACATTTTCCTTCGTAATTTTTTTTATGAAATAATAAATACCCAAAAACTTTTTTGATAGATCGATGAAAACTTTAACCAAGTACTATCACATTTCATTGTAGACCTTACCACAGATACATGCATGCCTGGTAATAGGTGTTGCCTCGAGTTCAGACCAACCACTAAATGACATGCCGATGATGTTGCAATCTCTATCACTTGCTTCTCATTTTTGCGTTGAACAGAGGCAGAGCAAGCAATTATCTCCTTTTTTTGCAGGGGAATAAGGGTAAGGTCCCATGGAGGGGGGCTTCCTAAAAAAATTTAGTGGGTGCTGCTGAAGTTTTTTAGGAATATTTTAAAGCTGGTGGTCCCATGAATTCAATTTTTGCAATTCAGTTAAAAGTTTGAGCTCCAAAATTTAAGAAACCAACTGGAGTACTTTGATAAAAATTAATTAATAAATAAAAATTGTCTATTTTTTTCTTTTTAAGGAATTTAAAATTTTAAGTGATAGAGAAGTGGCAAAAAAAATTCCTAAGCTGTAGGGGCAATTTCTAGCCCCACCTCAATTTCACCAGCTGAAAATTGCAGTCCTAAAAGATAGGGGTTGCTACTTTTGAGGAAATATTCCAATTAATTGTGTAGCTTTTTTCTTTTTTTTTGCTTCATACGGCTTGATCCATGAAAATAGAAGCCCAAGCCCCCCCGCATAAATAAATCACAGTTGCATAAAGTATCTAGGTTAATTAAATAAGGTTGTGGTCCCATGGAGGTGCTTCCAAAATATTTTAGGAGCATCTTAAAGTAGGTGTAGCTGAAATTTTTTAGGAGCATTTTAAAGTTAATGATTTAACAAGAAATTTTCCCTTCAAAAATTATCCCTAAATTTATTGGGTTAAATCTAAATTTAGTAGTAAATTTTTTTGAACTAGTGGAAGAAATTTTCAATCTCACTTGAAACATACCTTCTTAATTTTGGAAACTAGAAAGTAAGGGCTTCTATTTACCTAGAAAAGATTTTAATCTAATTTTATAGCAAAAAAATAGTGTCTCCTAAGACCCCCTGCTCCATAAAAATTGATTTTGAAGTCCCTTAATGGGATTGTATCTTAAACAATAAATTTAAATTTAAGTTAGGATTGAAATAATAAATACATGATTAATTATATAATTTAAATAAATAAATCATAGTGTTTAGCAAGATCTTTTATGGTAGAACATGTTGTTGAAGATGTTAAGATTTCTCGCCAATGCGTTAGAATTTTAGGTTTTGGTCAAACGAATGTATTAAAATCAATAAAATGATTACTCTATGTTGTGGTCAATATTCACATCTACAAAATCGATCTTTGCACTTGTGAAATTGATAGGACACATAGAACTAAACCTAGACCCACAAAAATGGATTGACTAAAATCTAATAACTAGAATTTGCTTGCCTTGCCTTGTTGTACCTATTTTTGAAGTGGGGCAATGTCTACAAACACCATTTGGAAACCTAGTAAAGGAGGGTTGTGTTCTCTTTAAATGTGCACATATGTGGACTAGTTCAATGTTGATGAATCAAGATTGAAGACAACAAGCAAGCGTGTAATATTATTATGATAGCAAGTTAATGATGCAATTAAGATACTCTATGGTCCTACTATGATGCTCTCATGTAAATTCTCTTCTAATGATTTATCTTTCTTAAGTCATTTGCAAATGAATAAGGAATGTCCTTAAATACAATAACATAGCACACAAATCCCCACTTGTATATTTGATCTAGGGTGGAAAATTAGAGATTTAAGGATCAATATTGATTTACAAGGATTAGTAATGATGAGAACATGATAAGATAAGGTCATGAGAAATTTTTTATGCAAGAATATGCCACTTGTTACACATGTTATTATGTAAAGGACACTCTAATTGAAGTGGACCTAAAACATAAGGGAAAAGGGCATTGGTATACAATTTTCACCATTGCACTCTCATAAAGTTGTTTAAGTAGTAGTTTTATCTCCAAATGAAAAGTAGGGTATGTAGTTGCTTTCAACACACAATGTGAAAACACTAGCTCATTGCTAATGATGTTATTTTCCTTTATGCAAGTTTCTTGTAAAATTTGAGACTATTG